>JAOXNZ010000098.1:18117008-18143490 GCA_028566095.1 Kryptolebias brasiliensis | reverse complement strand
TGTGTGTGTGTGTGTGTGTGTGTGTGTGTGTGTGTGTTAGATATGCTGGTTTATGTAATTTCTGTGAGTCCAGATCGTTTCATCTAAGTGGAACAGATGAAGGAGGTGAGTCATACATCAGCCAGAGCAGCAGATTGCCTCATTCCTGGTGTCTGTGCAGCAAGTCGGTCGAGTATGTGTGCGTGTGTGTGCATGTATGGGTGTTCATGTGTGTGTGGGTTAAAGAGAATAAATTTAAAGCTGAAGGCAGAGACAGAACGATAAAAATCGAGCCACTGCGAGATCATCGTTAAAGTCAGATGATTGTAGCCCTGAGGGCTGGTTGTAAATGACATGTACATCACGACCACGCTGAAATTCAAATTTCTCTCCTTTTATATATTTTATGTCCTCCCCTGCTAATGTTTCCCTCACCCTTTCACTCCCTTTGGGTCTTGCTAATTATTTTTCACAGGCTTTAGGTAAAGCTGCCATTTTAAGATAGAACTGTCACATCTTTGTTTTTTTTATATGAACTTTTTTGTTTCAAACTCTTTGATTCTTTAGATAAATATCATTTATCTCCTAAAGCAACTTGGTGAAAACCAGTGTTTCCATTAAGCTCTATTTCAATATTAACGCATAATAAAGTCTATAAATCAAACTCGTCTTTGTGAAACTGCAAAGAATTTCCTGTACTAATGTCAATTCTTGACTTTCATGTCTGAGACAATAGAAAATGATATTTGCAAAAATGTATATAAAGTTATGGTTTGAAGTTGTGAATTAGGACCTTAGAAAGGAAAAAACATCTCCTTCAGTTTCAGTCCATGAATGTACAGCATGAGAAGACCTCCAAACATCTCAGTCTAACTAACAGTTCTGCTAATCAGGCCAGAGTTACTTTCTGTCTGTCTAAGAAATACTCAGAACTGGTTTGCCTTTCTTAATATGTTTTTTAGTTTTAAACAAAACATTTAAAGAACTGGAAGCAGGACATTTAGGCCTGATAAATTAATTCAGGTGGAGGCCAGAGCAGCTTTGCACAGTAAGGCTGAGTGTTTTGGTTCTTTGACCTCAAATCAATCATACTCCTGAGCATTTTCTAAAGCGTGTAGTGATTAAGTTCGATCAGTTTCCTCCCTTCAAAGCAGCTTGTCATTTTAACCTTTGCGCTCATCCTGGTTCCGATTAAAGTGAAGATAAACCTCAAATCAGGCTAGTTTCCTTCCTCATCAGTTTCCAAACATTGTGTCTGATTGGCGTTTTTATCACCACTGTAATCTCACGATGTCCTTTAAAATCTGTTCATGGATCTGTGTGTGTGTGTGAAAGAATGACATCATGGCTGTCCTCCACCATGAGTTGGGCTCCAGACTGGGGAGTCCTGATCCACGTCTTTGTGGATTCAGGATCCAGGTTTTCTCCAGCCACTGTGGAGGAGCGAGGGGAGGGGGTGGGACTGCACTGCAGAAAAAGAGGGAGGCAGAAAAAAGACAGAGAGAGGGAGATATGCTCGTCAGTGTGCTGCTGTGTCATAAGAGCCACATATCAGAGAGGAAGAGCGTGGGATTGAAGAGGAGACGAAGGTTTACCTCAGACTGACACGTGTAGGTAACTACAGTCCTGCATACCTGTGTGTTCTCATTTAGCTGCATCTGCATGTGTGTGTGTGTGTTAGGTTTCAGCAGGTCAGTGTGAGTCATTTCAGCACAAACTGCAAATTAAATTAGCATCTGAGAGTTTTATCCCTTCATTTTTGTGTTTTATGTTGCAGTTTCTGATATTAATGAGTGGGCATTTTTAACACCTGCTAGATTAACTGGACTGCAGGGAAATGACAGATTCCTGGGATATGTGTGTTTGAGTGTGTGAGTCAGAAAAGAGCAACCATAGAGAAAGATATTCAGAAAGATAGTTGTTATTGCTGCTCTGCATGATTGTTTGTCCTGGATTGGCATCTGTACAAATTAAATATCCTGATCCTGGAGGTGGTGCTGAAAAATGCACGTGTGTGTTCAACCTTAAGCATATTTGTCATGTCCAAAACTCTTCTTTTTTTAAATTTAATAACTCTCTGTTCACAACACCTCTCTTCACACATTTTCATTCACTTTAGTTCAATTTATGGCTGTTTTCAGATAAAAAGTTTGTCTGAAAAGGTCAAATTCTCACCCAAATACTACAATGTGTGAGCGCCAGAACCTCAAAACGACATGAAATATGTTGTAGTTGAAGAGTTTTTTTCTCAAACACCATGAAATATAAAAACATAAACCCCACTTTTTTTTAACCTTTTTATTATTTCTTAGTCATTCTGTGTTGTGCATCTGTGTGTGAACATTACAAAATATTGTGTTTCTGGTGCGAGGGGTGTGGCGGTCGGACTCACATTGATATTCCTTCCATGCGTCTCTGATGCATCACACGTTCATTACACCACCCAGCCGCCACCACCACCCTCTTTTCTCTTTTTCTCACCCCTCAATCAGCTCCCATTTGTTGCCATGGAAACTGCGTTAGATCCAAGTCTCAAACCCCCTTCCTGTCACCCCACTGCTCGTCCACTCTTTTGTCACCCACTCACCCAGACAAACACTCTCCTCGGGGTTATTTTTCCTCACCTTTCCAGTCGCTGTTTCTTGTCTACAGGGAGCCACACCCTGCCTCTGAGCCAACTCAGCCCTTCTCTGCTGCCACACTCATTTTTTATCACCCCCTCCAACCCCTGAAACACCTTCTTGAATTATTTATGGGACGTCTGTGACACACCGTTCAGAGGGTTTATTCCTCTCATCTAGCACCTTCCTTGTTGTTTTGACACCACATGTGAGTTTTTGCCCAGGTGCATTGATGATGATGTGTTTCATTACTGCAGTCTTAGATCATATGGATTAGCTGCTTGTGTTGTATTGATCAGTCTGGAAACCTCCTAAGAGGCCAGGCAATAAAAGATATCCCAAGCATTAAGTCCCTTTGTGGTCACTGACTAAGTCAGGGTTAAATTAGATGTTGATGTTTGCACATTAATGAGCTGTTAGGTACTGCAAATTTACAAAATCTTTTTTAAAGATTCAAAACCCCAGCATTCCTTGGTCTTTTGTGCCAGAATTTTAGATTGAGATCACCTAATGTGAAGAAATGACTCAGTTTTTGCCTGTTTGGTTAAACTTTATGTGCGATATCATGCAATATTTCAATATATGTGTCAGAATGTGTTGTGAATGACTCTCAGGTACTACCAAAAACAGAATTATAGCCATTTTTGTGTTAGCTATGTTGAATTAGATTGACTCCAGAAGTTAGTGAGTTATTGAGCTACATACAATGATTTCTTGAAGGTTTCATTAACATCCAGTCAGTGATTCATGAGATATTTTGGCAACAGACAGAGTTGACTTCAAAGGTTAATGTCAAGATTAAACAAAGATTTTGTGCAATCTGTTAAAGCTCAGAATGTGTGTTGAGGATCAATCTCAGCTACTACCACACCAAGTTTTAGCTCAACATCTGCTAAACTAAGCTCAGTTGACTGTGGCAGCCATCTTGAATCAGGTAGACTGCAAAATGTAGTCAGTTGTAGGTTTTTGTCCAGTGATTACTTTCTGCAAGTTTCATTAAAATCTATTTTCTGGTTCATGAGATATTTTGCTAACAGTCAGACAAACACAGAGTCACAGACACGGCCTTCAGTAGTGGGTCATAACTAACTTGCAGATTCTTGTCATTTCAAGTTTTTGTAAAGAATTGACTTCATTGGCCTTTACTGTGGTGCTGATTGTTCTGTGGTGCATTGAAGCATCTCAGTTCCTCCAGTTTACTTCTACATGCACTAAAGTCTCACAGCCTTTCAAAGGGAATATGTTTGCAAAACTGAATTATTGCCTAGGCAGTGTTGTTATTAATGCAGCCTAGTTGTGTCAGATTTTTTTTTAGTTTTGTATTAAATACAGCCTCTTATCAGTGACAGCTGTTAGCATAAAATGTGTTTTTTTTATGAGTTACATGCTTGGTATAATAAACACACGCTGCTTTTTGTTTGCTTTGTGCATTAAATAAGGCGTTGTATGCAAAGCAGCCTGTTGTTCTCCCAGCAGAGAGCCTATTAGTATTCGCACGCAGGCGTCTGCAGCGATCAACACATGTTCAGGCAAACAGCAGAGACATATTCTGCACTCATACAGCTACTGTTATCAGTAATCTGTCACACACTGCAACCACCATAATGCTGCTACTTCCCTTCTTTGTCTCTTCACTCTTGTTGTGCACCCCCATGTATGCAAATTCAACCACAACTGAACGTGGACACCATCTTTTTTAAGGTGTAAAGTGGCAGGAAATGTCTGTCTCTGTTGCTACAGAAGAAGCGCATTAGTGCTACAAGCTAAACATATCAATATATTATCCCAAAACAGAAATGGACAGCTTGTATCAAGTGATCATTTTCAACACAGACACAGAATCTGTGTATGATTAAAGTTAAGTCCACCTAAAGAAGATTTTATCTTGCAAAAGTCTAGAATATATAGATACATATATTCAAATTTATTTCAGGCCTGTACCTCTTCGTGGGCTGGCAGCTTCTCTCTGTAGAAAGAAGCAGAGAGAAACTGTTGGCCAGACAAGCTGCACCACCTAAAATCCACTTCGTCTTTCAGATGCTCCTTTCAGGTGTCGCCACAGCAGATCATCTGCTGTACATAGAAAGTGTTCTTCCATTGGCTGTTTTCTGCGTCACCTGAAACAAATTACAGGGAAAGAAAAGCTGCGTAAAACGAGTTACCGTATTGTGAGAAAAGGTCAAATGAATTTTCAGAAAGTCTGGGAAAACTTGTGCCTCCTCAATATGGGAAAATGTGTTCAAACCATTTTATTTTACTGAAATTTACCAACTGATCTGGGTCCTGATATGACTTCATTTGGATCCGGATCAGAGAGAGAGAGACAGGGTGGTTGTCTGCAGGAGATCTGGTCACACGACTATTATAAAACAAACACTCCGTTCCTGGCAGCACAATCAATAGTGTACAAACACATGCCCGTATTGGACTCAGCAAAATGGGATAAGGAGTAAGAATTACATTATAAAGCACATCCAGATACTCAGAATCCCATCAACCAACATAACAGGATTCATTAAATAAGCACATGCACGCAGAAAAATCCACAGAGCCCTCTTATTCCTCATCCCGCCGTTTGTCTAAACGCGTCCCTCTGGGTGTGGAACAGGTCCTGCAGCAGAAGAACAAATGTGCCTGTAAAAAAATAAAATCTGTTTTTGTCCACAAACCGCCACATTTCAAATGAGGAAGTGCAAAATTTTGCATCTCGGCAAAACAGTCAGCTCTCTTGGTTTGTGTCAGAACTGACTTCAGGTTTTTGAGTGTTGCTGTTTTTTATTTAATGCCTACAGGCTTTCATGTATTTTTTTTGTGTATGACTTTGTGTGGATGGGCTTGGATTGTTTATGTCGTAGGATATAAATAAAATTAAAATTAAAATTTCTGTGACATCTATAGGTGTTTAAACATGGACTATTTTTTGCACCGGTTATCCTCATGGATGTCTAAACTTGGCTTTAGTACGGCAAAATGTTCATTTTTAAACTTTGAGCCTGGTGTGTAATTCATTTCTATGCATATAGCAACATTTAATATGAAACACATTTTCTGATTACAGAAAAGCAGGATGGTTATTGTTATTTGTGTATAATTATATTCTCACTGATTATTTTAAATTTGCACCTTCATGTGCTTTCCCAGCATTTTCTGTTTGTTTTCTCTTTAAATATAGGTGTGTTTTATTTAGAGAACTGATTTCTCTTTACTTTCTTTCTGCTTCCTGCCTTTTCTAAATAAGATTAAATTAATGGGCGTTGTTCTGTGTGAGCTAACGTCATTAAAGTTTTTACCCTCACATGAAGCAACAAGATGAGGTCATTTAAACAGTTTAAAGAGCTTTTCTCCAATCATGTGTCTCTCCACAGAAACTGGACACATTGATCCGGTCCTCATTGAGCAGTACAACACGCCAGGCTTCATTGGGTGTCTCTCACGGGTGCAGTTCAACGGAGTTGCGCCCCTCAAGTCTGCGCTGAGAAAAGCAGCGCAAGCAGCAGGCGGTCAGGCAGACAAACAGGCTGTAGCGGCCTCGCCCGTGTCTTACCAGGGCAAACTGGTGGAGTCCAACTGTGGGGCGTCGCCTCTCACCATCCCACCGATGTCTGCTGCAACAGATCCCGGACATCTGGACAACACAGGTGGGTGTTTGTCATCAGCTTTAACAAAGTTGGGGGGAAGTTTTGCAACTTTTTAAGTCTGTTTATATGTCTGGTTTTTATTCTTTCTGCTGTCAGATGAAAAGATCCACTTCAATGAGGAGAGAGTCATTCCTGATGGAGTCAACAGAGACTCGGCCATCATCGGAGGTACAAAAGGCCACTTGAGTGCTGTGTAGGACCATAGCTGAAAATTAAATAGAGTCATGATGCTACATGGCATTTACCTCAGAAATCAGAGCTCTGATTCAGGAATAGATCACACCTAGTACCATGTTCACTAATACAGTACCCCATTTGTGACGTCTCATGTATGGGTACGTACAAAAGGTGTCAACATATATCCCAGAAGTTGAAGCCAAAGGAGGTACAGCTTCCCCACAGGATGGTCCAAGTACAAGTTTAAGTCCTGCCTCCACCATGTAAGCAATTGAGACATTGCCATTAATAAAACAAAGAAATGCACCTAGGATCATTTTTTTCACGTTTTGACTCTTGTTGATTGCTGCTGTATGCTCAAATATATATTTTCTAACTCATTTAGCTGTAATTAGTTATATCATGCGTTAAAAAAAGCTCTCATGACACAATGATGTTTTGAGGGAAAGTAGGCGGGACTTAAAGCACCACAATGCTAGTGCACAGACTCTGGTTCCAAAGATTCAAGTCCCAACAATGAGAGAAGACAGGGACACTTAGGCTAGTATTATAATACACGCGATATGTACCTAGTACATGTCATAATATAGTTCGGTCCCAGTAGGTACCAGGTATTTACCTGGTATGTACCAGGCACGTACCCTGTAAGTACCAAGCACATACTAGGCTGTATTATGTATTGCTATGATAAAATGCTAACACATAAGTACCAGGTACACACCCTGTAAGTACAGGGTAACAAGTAACATCATAATACAGCTTGATCCCCTGTAGGTACCAAATGTTTAGGCATTTTATTATACATTTTAGGGAGTTTTATAGTTCAGTTGTTAGAGCAGTTAAAATAGATGTTTCCATTTGATTTTAGATTATATTGTTTGTGCATATTAATGAATAGCTTAGGCCTGAGGTAACAGCAAGGATTGAAAATGATTATGTCCATGTGCCCTGCAGGTATTATTGCCGTGGTGATCTTCACCATCCTTTGCACTCTGGTGTTCCTGATCCGCTACATGTTCCGCCACAAAGGCACCTACCACACCAATGAGGCCAAGGGCAGCGGGGAGTCCGCCACAGAGTCCGCAGACACAGCCATCATCGGCACCGACAACCCGGAAACCATCGACGAATCAAAGAAGGAGTGGTTCATCTAACAGCCAATGATGGGACTCTGAGAGACAGGAAGCAGTTTGTGAGACTATCACGTGTCCCAGATGGAGGAAGTTTAATCAAACGACCGATCACTGGAGATTCCGAAGATTGCCTATTCTGTAGGATGACGAACTCCCAGAGAAGGTGGGATGTGGGGAACGTTCTTTTGTTTGTTTGTTTGTTTGTTTGTTTGTTTTTATATCCAGAGTATCAGAAAAAGGAGGAAGAGACGTTTATCCAGTGGAGCACAGCTGTAAAGAACTTTCCGTGTACATACTAACCAGCTTATCCTTCTTTGTATCGTGCTCGGGAGTTTCCAGGAGTCCTTTGAATACTGTGTATGACAAATAATTACACTTATTGAATGGTGTGATAGCAAAGATTTATTCCTTGTTTGATTTTTGATTTTATATTTAACTAAAGTCATATATCAGAGATGATGAAATCAATATGCCAAACCCTTTTATTTTGTTTTTATTTGATTTTTTGGAGCTGTGGTTGCACCAGTCTGTCAACACTCATGTCCGTCAAATGATGCACATCTTATATCGTGGTAAGATAGAGTTAAATATGAATGCCAAAAGTCTTTGTGTAAATACAGTAGTTTGTGTTAGTTGCTTTTATTTCCACAAAAGGTTTATTTAGAGTTCAAACACAAATGAGAAATGTCATATTTATATTACAGTAATATCTGTTCATGATATTATATATGTGTGAAATGCAGAGTTTTATGTTTAGATCTCATGACATTCGATTGTATGAGATGTTTCCTTTCTGTCTCAGTGCAAAGAGGGGGTTTTCTCAGCGCAGGATCAGGATTTAGCTCATCGTCACAGCAGCTTTTTTTTTACTTCAGAATGAGTGAAAGCAAGGAGCTTTTACTCATTCAAGTGGTCAGTTTGATTTTCTTTGCCAAACGCCTGAGTCTTACTTTCAATTTTTGCTTTAATGTTTGACTTAACTTTTTATTTGTTTGCATTTTACATCTTTGATGGACATTTACTGCATGTATCAGTGTGTGTGCTCTGGACAAAACAAGAGTCCGAGGATGCAGCTTTGACAGAAATGATATTGAATAACTTGGCTGAAATTTTTTGAGTTTTATCCATGCATTAAGGCGCCTGAAAGCAGCATGAAACAAGAAAAAACAAACAAAATCAGTTATCAGACAATACTTGAGCTGAGGTTAGGATGATAATTGGCTTGTGAGTCCACTGTGCCTTCAAGGTGTTGAGCCATATCGCCTTTCCCCAACTCTTACTTAACTAAAAACTTCCAACACAAACTTGATTGCTGCTGCATGAAATCGCTGCAGGTTTTATTTTGCTTAAATGGTGCTCTTAAGTTTCTCAGAAGACCCAGTTTTTAATTCAGTGGAAACAAAACTCCCCATTTCTTACAAATCATCAAATAGGTTGGCTATTTCTAGTGCAGCTGTGCAGGTTTTTTGTGTCTGCCTGCAACAAACAAGTTTACATCTACTCTCCGTGATGCAAAAATGGAAGCATTTTTGATAAAGCCTGAGTTTTGTAATGTTTGTTGCATTACAGAAATGACCATTTTCAAATGTGGAGGAACAAAAACGAGCTTCATCTTGTACCACATTCAAATGTTCTGCTTTCTAACCATGTTTTTCCCTCTCAGTTATGTTTACTTGTGTTACTATTTAAACCAGCTGCCAACTATGCTTGTGTGTGTTCATGTGTGTGTTCATGTGTGTGCGTTAATTTGCTTTTTTTATGTCGGTTCGGTTAAAGATCTTCCACTCACTTGAATTGTTTTGCATCATCACCATCGCCTCATTGTGGATCACTTTATCAGAGACATCAGGGCAGCTGCTGAGCTCAGCCTGCTCTACTGAGGCCTCAAAGCAAACTTCCTCTGTTCTCACACACATAACTTCTCACTCAGACTCCTTGTAAACATGCACACACTCTTGAAATGCGATCTGAACATTGATGGAAGTGGATTATTAGTGCTGACAGACTAAACCATGATGCATATGTTTAGCTTTTGGTTTTATTGAGTTTAATAAAGAGTGTTTGATCAATAAAAGCACTTTGTCTTTATGTATTTAAAGTTTGAAACAGCATTACGATGCACTTTGAAGTCAAGGCTGGCTTAATCATAAATTATATGTCAGTGTTTTTAAAACATATACCCAGTTTTAGAAAACAAAATTAAATATATCACCAGAAATCATATGCACTGTGAATGTTGAGTGCTGAATGATTTTGCCAAAAGTTGTTAAAAGTAAAAGAAGCAAAACACAGGTTGCAGAAGACAGACTAAAAATTAGATGCTTATATTAGCAAAAACTGAAGCTAAAAATATCAAAACAGAAGCTGAAGCTAAAATCAGCAAAACAGTAGCTAAAATTAGCAAATCTATAGTTAAAATCCAAAAGGAGCAGAATGGTAGCTAAATGAAATGATGCCTAAAAGTAGCAAAAAACAGCTAAAAGTAAATAAGAAGACAAAAATAAAGTAAGTGTGCTGAAGCAGATTTAAAAGAGAACAATGTTTCTGAAGAAACTGAAGAGATCTCATTAGATTTCTATGGGGAATTTTATTTTAAATAAGCTAAAAAATGTTGAAAAGTATAACATTTACAAAATCCAAAAATCATGGCAGACTATTCCTGATTGAGTTGAACGTTTTGATGAATGAATGATTAAAGTAGCCCAAAGTATGCAGAAGTACAGAAGAAATTATAAACATTAGTGTGAGTGCTGAGTCATTGTTCATATTATTAAGACCAGAAAAAACTCCAGAAACACAGAGAGTGGGTGAGGAAAGAAAAGTTGGACAGTCAAATCACTCATTATACATACATACATACACTGATTCCCAATATTATTAGGTAAAGCATCACTTAGCACCATCCCTTGCTCCATGTGTTGCATTCTGAAAGAGGTAATGTATTTTTTCTAACAGGTCACAAGCTGCCCTCTTGTGGAGACATGGTGCCGGTGCTGTGGAACATCCATCCAGCCATCCATTTTCTTTACATGCTTTTTCCATCCCGGGTCGCAGGCAGCCGGTGCCTATCTCCAGCAGTCACTGTGGGAGAGGTGGGGGACACCCTGGACAGGTCGCAAGTCCATCGCAGGGCCACATAGAGACAAACAACCATTCACATTCACTCACACCTAGGGACAATTTTTTAAGAGTTACCAATTAACCTAACATGCATGACATTTTTGGTCTGTGGGAGGAAACTGGAGTACCGGGAGTAAACCCACGTGTGCACAGGGAGAACATGCAAACTGATCGCATCCACAGGCCGGGATGATATCCTGCAACCTTCTTGCTGGGAGGCGACAGCTCTAACCACTACGCCGCTGTTCCACCTTGCTGTGAAACAAGAGAGCCTTCCTGCCCACAGCTATCAGCATCTATAACAACTCTTTAACGAAACCAGGATTATGAGCTACAACAACATTTAATTTCCCTTTGGGATTAATAAAGTATTTTTGAATTGCATTGAATTTGAATATTCCTTCTATTTTGTTGCCTTACAACATGGAATTTAAATAGATTAAAAGTTAAATGGGGAAATAACTTGTTTTAAATGATTAGATGAGGTATCCCCTCGCCGGCTGTTGGGGTAATGCCTTGGACACTAAGGTCTCTGGGCCATGTCCTCATCCTGCAGGGGGGTTGGTGACTGTGTCCTGGGCTTGCGGGCTTCTAGCCTAGCGTCCCTTCATGTGTCCCCTCTCACTGGGGACTGTGATCCTTCTACTGTCTTGCCAGCTCTCCTTCCGGGCACAGTTTTTGTTTTGTTTGTGTTTTGTTTTTCCTGTCTTTGTGTCTCTGCCTGTCCAGGTCTTTTTGCCTGAGCCTAATGCAGTCTATCATGCCATAAATTCAATAAAGTCAGCTACACAGCAGGGGTCATTGTACTGCTAGAAGGTGAACCTTCATCCCAGTCTTAAATCCCCAGAAGGCTCAAACAAGTTTTCGTTAAGAATTTCTTTAACTCGTTCAGTTTTACAGAAATTGAGCTAAATTTGGTGTGGTAGTATCTGAGCATAATCCTTAATACATTCTCTGGGCACTAACACATCTTGTGCAATCTCACAACATTACATCAAATCATGCATAACGTCTTTTACAATGTTTGACCAAAATGAACCCATTCCTCCTCCAGGATATTTTAGTGTAAAACTCTGACATGAAAGGCAGCAAGCGATATGCATTCCAGGCCTTTCATTTTAATCAGTGAATTGTTCCACTGTGATTTGTTATATATATTCCAGTTTGTTTTTCCAGTTTTCCAGTTTTCCTAAACACCTGGTTATTAGCCTGGTTGTGATTTTCTTTTTCTTGAACAAAGCCACCACAACCCTACAGTTAAACTGCAAAGCTTTTCACCCAGTTAAGTGTTAATAAGTTACATTTTATTTTATTTACTGAATAAAAACATTTATCTGAGCCTTATCTGCACCTACTACGTACATCTATTGTTGCTTTCATTGCCTCCACTGTTAACTGTAGTCTAACGATGTATGTGGCTTTTATATGTGACAGACCAAAAGGCTGCAGCATATGATAATATAAACAAAGATATTGGAAGTATGGGTAAGGAGGGTGTTGCAGCACCATCTGATGGTTGCCAGAGGACATGCACGTCCAAATACATAGTTAAAGAAAAAACAAATAAAAATAAAATTCATTAGTGTTACACATGATTACAAAAATTTAATTTTTGGTATTGTTTTATTATTAGTTTTTAAGTTTTTTAACTGGTAATCAGCCCTGTTAGTTTTACAATTACTTAAAACCAACCAAAACGTGAGCAGATTAGCATCACAGTATGTCATTATTGCAATTTTAACCTCCTGAGACCCCGCGTCCTCATACGAGGTCATTGCATTGAAAAAATGCACACCACACAAAAACTTGGGTCTCAGGAGGCTATATATGTCTGTCCAAAATATGCAACACATTTTTTTATTGTCCATATTCAAAGAAGACAACATGCACTGCTAGTGTGTGAAACGCTGCATATATTTGGTATTTTGATATTCTTATGGTCATACAACTGAAACACATTTCTACAGTCTTGACTATAGATGTTTGACAGATGTTATGTTTTACAGTTTTCTACTACAATTTACTCAAAAACATTGTTTTAGTCATTTTATTGGCATTCAGTTCATTTTAATGAAAAGAAACAGCGGAAGGGACCCCATACCATCAACATTTTGACCCTTTATTGTTACACTCTGATTGGCTCCTCCTGCTAATACACAATCTAAAGAGAATTTCAGCTGAACTTGGATCAGCAGGTCTTTGGTTCGCAGCATGAATTAGAGTTAAATGTTTGACATTCATCGTCCGAGGTGCAGCTTCGTGGTGCAGCAGAGATCACGGTGAGGGGTGACAAGACTCCTCTGACATGAAACCCTGGACTTCAGAGATGCAGAGATGAAGAATGGATGGTTTAGGAGGGGGGGGTTGTTACGGCCTCAGGACACTCAGCTGTGATAATGAACATGAGGACACCAGTGAAAAAATAAAACACTTTCTTGAATGGTTGTGATTAAAGTTAAGTGTAAGGATGATGGCAATTTACCGTTCTTTGGCAGGATAACGATGTTTTCAGTAAGGATGCCATTGTTCTGAGAAAACTGGGTGAACTTCTGTTGCAGGTCAACACTGACCTCAGTAACGCGACCTGAAAGCATAACATGAGCTTCTTTAACTTCAACCAAACCAATACACAGTTTTTCCCATCAAGCCTGACAAGTAACTTACTGTACAGCTTGATGAGGATTTCAGACACTTCCTCCTTTGTCTTGATGGTGTAGGCCAGAGCATAGCTATCATATACAACATCAACAATGCGCATGTCGTTGTCGTTGTTCCAAGCTGAGGAATGCAGAGAAATACACATGAATAAATAGCTGTGATTGTGTGTTTTTGCTTGTGAACTCTTCACTCACCCTGGCTGTGGAAGGTGAAGCGTCCAGGAGTGTCTGTCTTCTTAGCCAGGTGAGTCATTCTCCAGCATGTCCCATCAGTGCTTTACACAAGAAAACACATTCATCTTCCTAAAAATCATTCCGTTTTTGTTAATTGAATGCATCATTACAGATTTAGAACCTACTTCAGGTTAGAATAAGACAGGTCCAGGTCTCCCACCTCAGTTGGGGTGAAAATGGCAGTTCCAGCCTTCATGGTATCTTTGTGTTCCACAAACCACTGAGAGTTGCTTGCAAAGCCAACCAAGTACCACTTACCTGCCATCTAAAAGAAAAAATAATAGGTTAAGAATCTTCCCCCTGTGTTAAAGCAAATGTACAGCTGCAGAATATCAAGCAATTGCAGAAATCATTAACATTTCTCTGTTTTTCTCTTACCTTCTCCAGGCTGAAGTCTTGCACGGGCATGACATCTGCACACACGGCCATCACGCACATCAGAGCGACCATCATCGTCAGCACGGCGGTCCTCATGGCTTCTCTGCTTCAGAGCCTCTCTTGCAGGGAGTGATCAGGAGTGTCAGGGATATGCAGGGATAAACAGCCTGCTGAAGCGTCTTTATACGCTTCTGCAGCATCCTCCCCCATTCTCCTGCCTCCTCCCATCCTCCCCCAAGGCTGCTGACTTGGGCATTACAAAATCTATCTGGATCTTTCCCAGTGGAATGTTGTTACACAACAACTGGCACATGTGGACGAAGACAGGAGAAGTGAGCGCTGTTCTTTGCAAAGATGACTGACCCATCAGACCATCTGTTTGGTAGGAAGTCTCCACAAAAGCATAAGCAAGAGATCCAAACTGTCCAGAAAAGACACAATTTACCTCACTCATTCAACGCTAAGTCAAAGTGGTGGCTATAAAATACAAAAAATGGTGCAAGAATGGCTCTCACTTTGTCAATTTTATAAACATGGAACTCCAATTTGATGTGGTACTAGCTGAGCGTCAATAACAATACATACAGGAGTTTTCTCTGAATGTTAATTTTAACATTCAGAGAAAACTGCTTCAACTATGTCATTCCTCAGTATATGATGAGCTTTGTCTGAACAATCTGGGAAAAATGCATTATGTTAAGGAATGCTTGGCCTTTCTAATTTTCTAAAGGTATTCAAGAGGGAAACAACTGAATGAACCATGAAATGCAGCTGATTCACCATATCTATCCTTAATATCATTACACACTAATTGTAAATTAGCTGTGAATCCTTTGTTTGCTGTTTTGTGCTGAGTCAGAGCTCATTTTGTAACGAGATCAGGCAGGCACAGTTTTGCAACGAGCTGGTTACATAACACACACACACACAAGTAAGACACATTTACAACCACATTTTATAAACAAACTCTCTAAACCCCGTTGGGGATTCAAACCTGGACTTTATTATCTCCAGCTCCACTCTTTTTGGGTTCCTGCTCGCACGCCAGAAGCATAAAGACATACACACTAAAAGTTTAAAAGAAAACCATTCAATGCACGATGAATGCCATTTTACCAATAAATCTGATTATTATTGCCTATGTCTGAGTGTGCATGGATGGATTTTAATGAAACAGTCCAAAAATACTAATTGGCTGTACCTCCACAGTTGATTACCAATCTAGTTTAAGTTAGCTGTTACAGCTAATTAACATTAGCCAACACAAAATGGCTATAACTCAAATAGTTTTACAAATATTGAGCTAAAATGTGATGTGGTAGTAGCTGAAACACATACTCTAAGCGTGACATTGTACAGAAAGACATTTTCAAGATTTGTCCAAAAGGGCTACGACTTTGTCCCTTCTCATCCTAAGATGATCTTAGTTTAAAACTCTGAGTGAGTGATATTAATTTCTTACATAAATGCTAGGCCTTTGCTTTAAATAAGTTTTACATACAAAATTGAAAACAAGTTTAATTTTCTTCATGTTACTTTATTTGTAATCTATCACATTCCAAAGAAATTTACATTTTTAAGGCATGGGTTCAGTCTTGAGTCAACTTTCTTGGGTGGGAGGCAGAGCGCCACCTCCTCAGCATGTGGGGACACAGTCTGGAAAACAAAAAGTTGTGCATAAAATTACACAGAACACATGCAGATGTTTTCAGCACCAATGGAAGTTGGAAAACATGTTGACAACATTTAAAAGAAATAAAAAAAAAAAAAAAAAGATTTCCAGCCTGCAGGAGTGATCTCAGGTGAACCTTTATGAGATGAAATGTCCTATTTAATGTTTAGGTGAAATTTTTGTTACTGCGTAAAGTTAAACAAGTAGAAATTGAAATCTCCAGAATGCAGAAGAATTGAAGATTTTACGGTGAGAAAGTTAGTACAAATAAACGAAATAGGACAAAGGTTTATGCAGACTGAAGATTTGATCATTTTATGACCTTATTTAGCTTCTTAATGTTGTGGTTTATCTTTAGAAAAAGCCAAAAGATGCAAAAATTTTACTTTTATCAATATTCTGACTCATGAAAAACTTTCCAAACAATTTGCTGCTGAAAGCGTCTACTGAGCAAAATCTTCTTAGCTGATTTCTCACAAAGCAGGAAAGACTTTAGGATGATGGAAAAACTTTTCCAGGTAGTTGTTTTTCAGTTTGTCATGTAGTAACATGAAGGTATGTTCTTAGAAACTGCAGTAAGCAGAAACACAAGATGTCAAGTTTAGGCCTGTAAGACCAAAAAAAACATTTTGATAGATGCTTGTACGGTTCACAGAGACCAAAAGCAAAGCACTGTTTGACTGCAAAACCTTTGGCGGACTCTACATTGGAAGTGTCCTGTTGTACTGCACAGAAAGTAAAACTTTCTTTTGTTTTTTTGTTTTTTTGTTTTACTCGTAAAACTCGTGTACTGCTTTTGTTTCAGATGCATCATTATAAAACATAAACAACATCATAAAATTCAGAGTCAAAAGTGTAAAAATTACTAATTTTAAGCTGAGACTTTTAGAAAACTGGCTTTTAGCTAGTGTTTTGGTCCTAATATTCTGCATCGTTTAGCTTTAACAGCTTTGTTTCAGCTTCTTCAGCAGATGTTGGCAAAGTCATTCAGCACTCAGCATTCACGCTGCATTTTTGCAGAAAATGCAATTTCTCAGGTTATGTTATTAAAACTGTAAGAAATGGAAAAATTAAGAATAAAATAAAGCCTGCAGAAACTTCTAAAAGAGGTAAATAGGTAAAGACACCAAGAATGTGCTGATTGTGATGTCTGTCCAGCTACCATAAATGCTACAAAAATAAAAAAAATTGAATGCAAAGCACATGAACGCTGCATATAAATAGATTAAATAAACACTTTCTTTGTTACAGCTTTACTTTGGTGAAAATTAGATGTTTGACTCTTAAAGTGATCATCTGTTCATCAAGTCCCTTCAGTCTTATCACCTTTTTTTAAACAGTCAGCCAGACAACAGCGCAGTTATAAACCCTTTGATCACTGTCGTATTTTATGCCGCACTCAGTGTAAATATTCTCCCAGTTAATTAGATACCAGTAAACGCATCACCACAGTAAACCTTGAACTGGGATTTAAGTGAAAAACCTTTTTGGATTACTTTAAACAATCCTGAATGTCCACCTCCTTGTTGACCTTTGCTCTGATTTGATTCTTTCTCTGAAATGTTTCTACTTGGGATTTTAATGTTCTTAATATGAGACGTTAAAAAAAACACAATAAACTTACTGATTATATGATCCTGGTCCACGTTACCACAGTGACCTGGAGAGAAAATAAAATTTAAAACAATCTTAGGCACATTATGTGTTATTGATGATGCTCCTCTGCATACTCACAGGCCAAGCAGTGGCATTAGATCAGTCTGGATCAGTCTGGCTGCACTTGAGAGGTGTAGATTTATGGCATACCTGTTGAGGCTTGGGGCAAATCACTACTGGGGCTGCTAGTTGTGTTGATCTGGTGATGGACTTTTTATTTTGGTTATTTTTTAGTAATAAATATGTTAAACTACTCAACATTGTGTTCCACCCTTTGCTGCAGCCCAATGAGCCAGGTCCAAGACATAAAATGGGGGCTCGTCCGGGATGTTTTGAACTTTTATTGGAGACTGAGCCTGATTGGTTTTGCAGTGTAAGTTGAGAGTGCAGTGTCTTGCAATCTGTGCTCCACTTTGTGTAGGTTGCATGTTACTATTGTGGTCAATAGATCAGTTAGTGAGATTCTTATTAAATGCATCCATGTATGTTTGAGCTTGTCTTTAAATTACTCTGTGACAGAATGTAGTTCTACTGCATATGGAAATGAAAGCAAGTTATTCTCCACTGGCCTTAACAGCAGCAATCTGTTTTGTTTGTTTCAGTTTTTGTGGTGGGTCTGGCAGTCCAGTTTTTGTATTTTTTTTTCTCTTAGGCATACTTTTCATGATGTTAAGGGTAGGGGGTGGACACTAGACCTAAATGGTGGTGGTTGTTTGTTATTCTGAATGATAATAGAGCACCTGAGTACAGTGGTTGCTGTCAGCTTGGTTGGTTGGTTGGTTGGTGTGGTCTTGGACTATGACCTTTTGGTTTTTGCTTACTGAACAACATGCTTGTTTTTCCACCCCTCCCTTGTTGTTTTACGGGTCCAAAGGCTCAACTGGACCAAACCAGAGGGGCTTGGTTTGATTCTGTTGGGCTCTTGGAGGAACCCTTTTAAAGATTTTTAACAAGGATAGCTATTTTTTTTTTTTATTAAAAAAAAAGTTAAATTACTTATAACTGTGTTCAGTCTCAGCTTTGTGGTGTGGTCCAATGGGTCATATAACAGCCTTGAAGTGATCAATGTGTGACAACATGTTGTATATTTGTAATGCTTTTCATGTGTACGTACTGTAGGTGGGGAAGGGGAAGAGATAGGCCAGCCCCAAACCGTGTTTTTCAGCAAGTTGTTCAAACTTGGCCAACATTGGCTCTGATAGGTTGTCCACGGACCTGCCTGCAAGACATCATAAAGACATTTACAAGCATAATATTCGTGCTGCAGCATCATTAACCAGTTAGAAACACACATGGCTGTTGAACCTACTATAGAGCTTTACTGTGATCTTGTCCTGTTTCTGGTAGAACATGACTGCGTAGGAGGTGTAGTCTGTTTCTCCAATCACAATGTCAGTGTTGAGCTCAGGACGGGATCCTGGTGGGAATTAGAACAAGTGCAGTGTGTAAAGCTGCTAAACATTATAGTTTACTATGCTTAAAGAAATGAACTGACCTTTAAGTATCAGTTTTCCTGGGGTTGAAGTTAAATGGTAGACCTGCAAAATCTCCCAACACTGATGATTACTGAGGAGAAAAAGGAAAAATGGTAATTCTTTTTTTGTTGTTGTATCATAAAAAACTTAAACCTAACTGTTCTATTTTACAGCCCTAAGATCAAAATAAGTATTTTATTAAAAACACATTTTTTTCCCTTTAGAGCTGTGTCTTTATTCCTATCAAAAAGCCAAGTAACATTAACCAGAAACTTCAAAGTATGATGAAGGGAAAGCTGATGGATTTTACTGTTCTTCCTCCTTCATTTTGTTTTTCAGGGTGGAAAAACAAACCCTTTCCTGTGATGTTGGAGCCTGAAATCATCATGGAATTTGTGAGACTTGTGAGGTACTGTACGTTCACTGTGTGTAGTTACAGGGGTACTTACTGTCGTGTTTTAGTCTTAACAGACAGGGTTTGGTCAGAGGCAGAGGGACGTTCGAGTGTCAAGAGAGTTGGCTCCACGCTGGTTCCATGATTTATCAGGTAGGAGCACTTAGAGGCAGTGTTCAGGAGGTACCACGTTCCTGTCATCTGATCAGGAGGACAGAGAAAAAGGAAACGTGTAAGTTTCACATCACAGAAGCACAACAGGGTTTTATAGAAAGCTATGTGAGGTAGTTTGATGCCTGTTGTCAGTGTAAAAGAAGGAAATTGGTAGGCAGCTGACACACAGTTAAACACAGTGATGGTGCTGATAGTTTAATGACCACAGAAAAGAGAGTGTGATTCAGTCCTGTGGTGCTGGGTTAATTTTGAAACAGGACGGTGGTCAGGTGTTTAAAGCAAAAGGAAATTTCAGAAACAAGTGAAGCCATTTGGTTTGCACAAGCTTGGAAGGAATAGTTTAGATTATTTTTTGGGTTTAATTCTAACCAGATTGATGCAAAGCCTGACTGTTGTCAACTTAAAACATCTCAAACCTCAAAACATTCCTAGCAGTTCATGCAAACACATTTTCATCAACCATCACTTTTCCATGATTATTTACATCAAATTCTATGGTTATTTGCAAACTAATCAATAGCAGCAGCTAGTTGTAGCACTTCTGGTGCCGCCTGGGGCACTTCAAGCAGGAATATTAGTATATTTGTGCTGGAATAATCATGTAATGCTCAATTGATACAAGTTTAAAGGTTTATAAAAAAGCATTTGAATGAACCGCTTCGAAAATTTTGAGATCATTGAGTCATTTTAAGACGGCAGAAGTCCACTTTGGTCCTGATCCTGCTCAGACTAAATGTTAGCTCAGAATTAGTGGATGGTTATTCTTTTTGTTAATTTTTATTGTTTTTTAATGAGTGTAATGGAAATTCTTTGTTAAAACAAAAGCAGCTTTGGTCACAGAGACCATTGATTTCTGTCCTTGTTGGTAAAATTAATTTCTTGTTGACTTTGGGGAAGACACAAAACCTGCTTCCCCTAACAAATGTCTTCCCACTGGTTTTTATTTTTGACTTGCACTGTAAATCTGCAGGTTCAGACCTGGTTGGTGTTGTAGAACTGCTTGCAACATTTTCTCTTTGTTTAGACTTTCCTTTACAGCTATAAAATACTATGTAACCTGAACTTCTTTGAGCACTCAGCAGCCTGCCAACACACTCTGTTTCGTTTTGTTCTCTTTGCACAAAATAAAACTTTAAACAGGCAGCTTCTTGTCCATGATTTCTCTGGTAAAATCAAATTTTCACAACACTGAAGTCGTTCCAAGAGCTATTTGCAGGTAAGATATTAATTAATCCTACTTCAAAAGTTCTGAACTATCCCTTTAAGGCAAGATAAGACTCTTACTTTCTAAGAAGCTGGCAAACTTCATCTGCACATGTTTCACATCAGTGCTGAGGTAATGGGGTGAGAAAAACAGTTGGATTTGCTCACTGACCGAACCAATGACTCTGAGCAACACCAGCTGAAAACCACATATTCCAGCATGTTTAACAAACACTGTAGAATTATGTTCTTTGAATGCTATTGAAAGCTCAAATTAACCAAGCAGTGGTGCCCAAAGGGAGACAGATGTGTATCTTTAGGTATCAGTGGTCATTGAGGTTCTGTCTCTGGTTTATAGTTTAATTGTGCTTTGTTAACGTCCCCAATGATCGTCAAATGCAAGACAGAGAGATTTGGGTTTCGTTCTAACCCCACACTCTAATAGCTGCTGGGTTGTTTTGATAACTTGATTTCTGGGTTAAAGCTGTTGGGTCATACTGTATGTTGGGTTGGTTTGATGAATTACTGGGTCAAAAAGTTTGATCTAATGGTTGAGTTGGAGGTAAGCCTTGCCATTTTTCACTGGCAAAGCCAGACGTTGACCAAACTGGACCGCACTGGACCTCTGCTTTAAGATGTAAAAGTAAAGGTAAGACAGTAAAAACAACTTGTAAGATGATCTGCTCTTAATGTTGTGTTCTGTTTCCTTTTCACATGCTCAATCTCTGTTTACTTTAAAAAAAAAAAAAAGTCCTTTATTGCCTCATCGCAGTATTGACACAATTTCACAAGCACATTCACAACCTTGATAATAACTCTTACCAAGGCTCACAAACAACTGACTCTGAGTAATGAAAACTATTCCCATCAGGAGTAACATTTAAACACTTCTTTAAAGTTTCATGTCTTTTTTTATTATTACAAGGCAAAAATGTGAAGCAATGTCCTTCAGTCAGCAAAACAAAGAGATTCTGTGAACTTTAAGACAATGAAAATAACTTTTGGATGATCTATTGTGTTTATTTGGGTCAAGTTATCCATTTTGTCCAATATTAACTTTTTGTTGCAATTTTTTGTATCTTAATAGGAAATCATGCTATAAGTCAGAAACAGAATCTATTGGGGTGCAAAAGTCAACAAACCGCCTACTGAACTATTTGCTGTGATGCAGCTGAAATCTGCTTCCAAGATCAAAGTTCATCCTCTAATTCAATCAAAATGAGCCCCTCCTTCCTCCGGTGTATCTGCTCACTTTGTGTCAAGTCGAAAACAACTTCTTCTCAATGAACTTGCATGAAATACAACCCAGTTGCAATATCTAATATACTACTTGTTTACTTCGAACAAAGACAGCATACTATAATAAAATGAAGCATCAGAAACTTTAAGCCAATCTATAATATTATTTTTTTATTTTAAAGTCTGCAGAAATCATTGTAGCATGAGACAAAACTGAAAATTTGCATTGAAAGCTACTGGTACTCAGTTAGAAATTACCCAGAATATATAGTCTTTAAAGAATAATACATTAGGAATGGCAGCAACAAATGTTTTCAGAACATTTTAATGTTCTTTAAAGATGCAACACATTAAACAATATATGTAGAATATGGATTAAATTATTTACAAATGATTGCATTTTGTTTTTCTTTCCCTGTGTCTGAACTCTCCTGGGAACAGGTCTGTGCTGTGATCTGCTTCCTCCTCTGGTCTCTTACCTGTTGTATGTCTATATTCTGAGCAGGTGGGGTCGAGTCCACAGGGTTGACTTTAGGCTTCTTCGGGGGTCGTTTCTGAGGTTTCGGTCGACTCTTGGCCCCTCCTACGGCTTCAGATGGAACCCAGAGACAAACGCAAAGCAGCAGCACCACTGCCAGCACGCACCGACACACTCCGGCCATCCGAACACCGACTAAACTGCACTCAAGAATCTGTTAGATCACTTAGCCTCCCTTATAGTGTTTTCTTTCTGAATTCTCCTTTTGCCTTTTTTCTTTTTGGCTCTCTGTTGACTTCTGACTGTCTTGTTTTGCTGTCTGTTATTTCTTATCTGCTTTAGTCAGTCACCAGTTCAGACCCAGAGGATGTGCAGACACAGAAACAGAGGATGGTCCATTCAGTTAAACATTAATGTGGTTTACTGGTAAAGAGGAGACCATTCTGCAGGGCCGTGTTGTGTGTTCCTGAACAACAGGGGGCAGTATAATCTTCTGTTCAAATATCACTTTAATATTGGCGATAATTAATCACAAGAGCATGAGCTGTCAAGAGACAAATGAGATGAATCATGGGCTGAAAGCACAAACAAACAAAAACAAAAGATGGATGTCCTAAACTTGACATGTTTTGCAATCAGAGACTTTTGGCAAACAGATCAAACTTTGAATATATTTCAAGTAAGAGTGAAACAAGACAGAACGAGATGAGCTGCTGGGTCCATAAGAACGAGACGACATTTTAACGTTATTTTAAAGAAAAATGCTTTTGCAGGAAAGTCAACAAGCTGGCATGTCTCCTATTTGATTTTTTTATGTCTTTTCAGACCTTGGAACGGTGCTTCAATTATACATGACCTTCTAACATCTCATTAAAGCTGTGTGACCTTTGAACTCAGGGAGGTTCAACTCATTTTCACAAGATGTCAAAAATTAAAATCTGATGTTATTTTATTAGCTTCAAAGTTAGTAAATCAACTCATTAGTCTGTTCTGTTTTAAAATTAAAGTACAGGAGAGTCTCTTCCTCTCAGCACGTAGCTGCAGAAGCTGCTCTCACACCACGTCTTGTCTGAATTTCTGCGTGGTCTTAATGTTTAAACTGCTGCCACACAAATGATTTAAAATGGTAGATTCATCTTCTTTGATGATTTCACCAGAAAAAAATCACAAGACTGAATTTTTGGAGGTTTGTGAAAGTTTTCAACTCGATGCAAAACCTTATGATGCTTTGATCTCGCAACACCCCTAATCTCAAGCAACAAAAAACATTAAATTGAAAGTAATTTTACTGCAAAAATTTTACTCAACAAAACATTAAGAAAATGCAATAACTCCGAATGTGGTTCATTATGAATTCATTGCTGATGTTGTAGGAATCCCAATTTCTTTTTTTTTCTTTTTTAGAAGAGTCAGTCAGCTGGACTCTATATTTTGCACAAATCTTCTCACTTACAAACATGTTCAGGTCATGAGTGTGAAATAAGAGTTCTGGTTAAAAGCTAAAACCCGTTGTTTAAACCAAATGCTGAAGAAAGTCCATCACTTCTTCTCATCCTCGTCAGGTTTGCTGTTTTCTCTGGGCTTAAATTTCAGCGCCACACTGTTAATACAAAACCGCTGACCTGTTGGGTCCGGTCCATCATCAAACACATGGCCAAGGTGGGCATCACACTGTACGACAAAGAAATTTACATCATTTGTGGTCGGATTTATAGAAAATCAAGCATTAAATAACACAAAAGCCTGAAGAAGATACATATTAAAAGTTCTGAACTGTGTTTTGTAAAATAGGTTGCAGGACGCACAAATTAAACTTTTGTTTAAAAGCTCAAACAACTCACATTTTTACAAAGGACCTCTGTCCCTGCACTCCCCAGGCTGTTGTCAGGGCGACGAGTGATGGAGGCGTGGCTTTCATCTCGCTCCCATGTCCCATGAGCCTCTTTGAATGCCGGCCAGCCCGTCCCCGAGTCGTACTTCGATTCTGAACTATGAAGAAAAGAAGCAAAGATCTCCAAAATAAGCCTCCATTCATGGAGCAGAACGTTTGCATTTTTTTTTTGTTTGATTCTTTTAGTAAATATCTGTGTCGATGCCACGTCTCACCTGAAGAGAGGAACATCACAGCAGACGCAGTGGTACATCCCCACCTCAAAATGGTTTAGGTAGATTCCACTAAAAGGCTGAAAATAACCACAAACACATATAAGTTTTTACAAATTTTCACTTTGAAAAGACATTTGCGAAGACTTCAGTTAAAAAAAGTCTGAATGTAAATGAGAAATGCAAACACTGCAAAAAAAAAAACATGTTTTATATAAAATATTTGTGTTGGTGTCTTCTCTTCTCTTTGCTTCTAAACTTCTAAAGTTTGTTAGTGGAATACAATCTCCTTTTCAAGTTCTCTTTATCTTTACTGGCAGCACTAAAGTCATAACATCCTAGAAGTGTAACGCTGAGCTGATCGAAGCCGACACAGATAAAGAGCTGATCAAAGTCCAGCCATAACGTCACCAGACAATATATATATCAGCCATGCAGTTTTACTGAGCTACTGTGCAAACTACAAGGTTTTATATTACGGAAAATCTTTTTTTTTATATAAATCTGACTCACCTCCTCAGTTCCTTTCTCTCTGGTGACTACATACTGTTCTGGAGTCAGTTTCTTTTGCCAGTCTGTGGTCTTGTTGTAACGTGTGAGAGACTGCAGGCCTGCACAGAGCAGAGGTCACAGGTCGCACATCCTTAATACACCGTTACACATGTATGACAGGGAGGACAAAGCAAAGTGTCTCCAGGTAAATCATTAAGAACGAGTGTTCACAACACGTTCTGATTTATCTGTTGTACTCAGTGCACAAATAAATACACATAGGACCATGTCATCCACCTAAAGGATAATAACTTTACTTGAAGTTACCAAAACAGAATGCATATCACCCGCCACCTTTCATGCCAGAGTTTTAGGTCATTTTACGTTGAGAAATGACAGCATTATAGCTGTTTGTCAAACCTTGAAAATAACGTTAAGAGCAATCTCATGCAGTCTCTGTAAAACTGACTGAGTTATAGCCATTTTTGTGTTGGCTAATGTGGATTATTTGTGGTGGCCATCTTGAATTGGTTTGATTCTAAACGTTAATCAGTTGTAGATGTATTTTCAGTGATTTCTTTCTGACAGGTTCATTACAATTCGTCTAATGGTTTGTGAGATTTTTTTTGCTAACAGGCAAACAGGATTGAGTCCAACAGGTATTGCTAATGATTTAAGCAAAGACCTCACACAATAAGTATGACTTGGAGTATTTGTTGTGAATGACTCTCAGCTAAAACCACACCACGTTTTAGCTCATTATCTGCAAAATTTACTGAATTATAGCTAGTTTATTAAGGTCAGTTGGATGCAGCAGCCATCTTGAATTGGGTTGACTCCAAAAGTTAATCAGTTGTAGATCTACATTCACTGAATAATTTCTAAAAGTTTGACTAAAATTCGTCCAGTGGTTCATGGGATATATTTGCTAACAGACAAGCAGAGTTAACTAAATGAATGACAACATTTCGAACAAAGGCCTTGTGCAAACTGTTAGCGCTCAGAACATGTGCTGGGGATGACTCTCAGCTACTACCACACCAACTTTCAGGTCTGTATCTATTCAACTCACTGAGTAATAGCCATCTTTGTGTTCGTTAAGGTCAGTTGGCTGTGGCAGCCATCTTGAATCGAGTCAATTCCAAAAGCTAATCAGGTGTAGATGTGCATCCAATGATTACTTTCTGCAACTTTCGTTAAAATTCATCCAGTGACTCATTGAATATTTTGCTAACAGACAGACACAAGCGAAAACATTGTTATCCGCCTTCGCCTTTAGGCGTGGGGCGATAACAGCGCATTCAAGGAAAATTAAAAGCCCCAGATTCAACATCAAGGGACACAAGTGCAGTCAGATTACTGATCGGAGCTGAGATTTCTCGGTGGTACCTTTAGTTGTGGACAAAGCCCGGATGAACGGGATCCTCCTCGGTACCGCCGCGGGTCTGACCCCAGAGGTTTGGGAAACAACAACGAGGAGACGACGGACGAAACGAGACATGTTTGCTCCCGCGGTGTCAAGTGCGTCCAGAGAGTCCAATGAGTGCAATGAGCCGAGCCGAACCGAACCGTGCCGAGCAGAGCCGAGCAGAGCCGAGCTCTGCAGGTTCCAGCTGATCCTCCGGGTCAAAAATCAATCTTCCACCTAAATAGGTCAAA
>JAOXNZ010000098.1:18092261-18116919 GCA_028566095.1 Kryptolebias brasiliensis | reverse complement strand
CAACTAGAAGCCAATTCATTCCTGAAGTTCTCAATTAAAGGAACTCATTAATTAAAGTCCTGACGGGACAAAATGAAAGCTCTACCTCCCATAGCTGCGAGGTGAGTGAAGATGACCCTGAGAGTGAGGGGATGCGCACTTTCTCTGCGCATGCGCCAACTAGACCCACTTTATTTAGGTAAAAATAAATCCATCTCTGCTACATTTGTCAATGCAAAAAAAAGAAGTAAAAAACAGAAAAGATTAGCACTTATGTTTGTTTCATAGTGATTATTTCTTGCAAACTTTTGACCAAATATTTCTTGCAATATTCCAGCATTCCCTTAATGTTTCCTCCTAGACCGCATTGACCCAAAGTTCAACTGTTCATCATTGTTTATGAGACAAACATGGAGGTCTTTTGCATAGGATGACTTTTTCACAAATGCATTTTGCTGCTGAAACGATGTGCTGCCGTGTTTGTCAGTATTTATTGTATATGAATGGCTTCAGCATGGTGTTTACCCGCTCACTTCTGTGCACATTTGCGTTGTGACAGACAGCCGCAACATTCAAATAATAAATCAGAGACAGCAAAAAACTTCATATAAACAAAAAACAAAATGTTCAAACAAAACCAAATACCACTTGGTGCCATCAGCATCAATATACTGTACTGCAAGAAACAGCAGCTTTGCTCCAATGACTGAGTTGTGGAATAAACGCTAATATTTAATGTTTTTACTGAACTGGATTACTTTTCTCTAAAGCTCTTCCTCTCTAAGGCCGAGCCTGAATACAGATTGAGCTCATTTCAGTTGCTTTGCATCCAAGATTTCCATCTTTCTCACATAATCCGTGCCTCATGACCGAAGGTGGACCAGTAAAACGAGAGCTTTGCCTTCTGGCTCAAAAAAAATTAGACTTAAACAAGTAACTAAGAAAAGAGAAAGAAGCAAAAAAAAAACATGCATGTTGCTTTTAAAACGTAAATATGAGTCAGACAAAGCAGAGGAAAAACAACCTTCCTGTTGGATTATATAACCTACTTAAGAATGCATGTGATGTTGAGTTCATGCACCTTAAAAAAAAGATCTGCTCCAATGAGGACTGCTCTCTCTGGCAAAGCAAGTGTTACCGGATGCATCCACAGCCTTTAATAAATGAGGTGTGTGTTAGAAAACCATCTAGTATCTCTGCTAGCATCTCGCAGCACCTCTTTCTGGATCTGAATGCCTCTGTTCTTGTGTCTGTTGATATTTGTGGGAGTAAGACAGCTCAGAAGTCCATGAGTGTAAACACAAAGGGTGTGTGTGTGTGTGTGTGTGGGTGTGTGTGTGTGTGTGTGTGTTGGCATCTTAAAAAGAGGATCGTTTACCCAGTGAGGCCACGCTGGCGGGGCTCACTGAAGGCTGCAGGGGGAGAGGGAGAAAAAGGAAGGAATGGAGGGGAAAGTAAAGCACTGGATTGGAGCAGGCAAGGGGAGGGGAACAACGATCTTACAGCCACAAAACATTTGAATAGTTCTGCAACTGATCTGAAACAAAACTCTCATTTGATTGTGAAGAGATCACTTTAGAGTGAACGGGTTCAGCTCAGCTTACTCGTTTGGAAAACTGCTCCATATATTTTGCTTCCCATAATCTGATCTTCAGGTTTTTTACAGATTGGACGTTATTTAAGATCTAAAATGATATTAAGTTAGAGGTTAATTTAACAAAAACTTGTTTTTTTAAAGTAGAAGCTATAAAACCACAACAAAAAAGAAACATGTCCTTGTATCACATGTTGTGTGGATTGACTGCAGTGCCAACAACAATAATAGGTCAGTGCTGGTTCTCTGGTTCTTCCTTTAAAGCCTGAACAATCCTACGATCCACACAAAACTTACAAAATAACTGAAGCCCTGAGAAGTAAGAAGAAGTCTGGTAATCCATTTTCTAAGTCTGATCCAAATGTTTTCTCCCCTATAAAAATAAATTTGTCACATTCTTCTGTTATTTCATGGTTTCTAGTGAAGCAGCCCAGATAGTGCAAGTTTGCCTTTGTCCATTTCTGCAACACGAAGCTCTGGTGGATCATACAACGGTTAAACTGTTTTTCACTCAGATGGTATTTTCTCAAACCCAACCAAGTAGCCGTGATGCCTAACTATAAATAAAATGAGCAAAAATAAAAGTGATAAACAGTAGTTCAAAGATTGCCCCATATCTTGTGTTCTCAGACTATTTTTCAACTTTTTTGAAGAATCAGAAACCAACACTGGAGTTGGTTTCATGACTTTCTTCCATAACTTGTTGTGTTGGTTTGTACTATTTCACCTGACTTCTTGGTAAAAAAGGCCTTTTAAGCTGAACATGGTCAAGTCACTGAAAAGATTTATATTTGCTGCCTGTTTCCAGGACTCTGAGACACAGAGAAACAGTAATAATTGTTCCTAAACTAATCAAACCAGTTCAAGAACAAAAACAGGAATAAAAACAAATATGTTGCCCTTTTCTGCCATCTGCTGGTTATTTCAGTAACTACATTTCAGACATTATTACAAACACTTTATATACTTTTACTGAGAAATGCTTCTCCATTACTACAATTCAACACTGATTGGTTCATTTTAAAATTATGATGTTACATGTTTTAAACCAAATCTACCCATCCCAACACATCTGTGACAGCATATACAATACTGTTTCACATTTTATATATATAAAAACCACTACAATGTCTCGTGATTTATTTGTTGTTTGTTGGTTTTGTTCAAATTTAAAAGAATAGCAACAAAAGAAATATCATCAGTAAAGTTAACTGATGTTTCCTTGATACAAAATGCTAAATGGCACAATAAAAAAACAAACATGAGACCATAGCAGGGTTGTGATCCGTCTTTAAACAAACACAAATCTTTGCCCTCGCTTCATTATCGCAGGTCAGAACTGCCACAAACTGCACGGTGCTGACCTGGACCTGAGGATCTTTGGACTTCGAGGGTTCAACCAGAGCTTGTATTTTGATTGGCAGTTACTGACAATAAATAACATCCTACCTGCAGCACCTGCAACTATGTAAAACTCTGTAATGTACGTTTGTGGCATGTGTCTTTTACATCTGCCTTCATTGATAAAGTAAGAGAACTAAACTGTAAAATAAGGGAGGGTAAGGGAAGGATGTATGGTATAGAAAAGTACTGTAATGAACTAAGAAATGCAGGAAAGTTTGAGTGATGAACTCAGAAAGGCTGACGTGGATGGATGCAGAATGATGAGGATGAGAATAGAAATGAGACTTTTTTTATTCCTTGAGTCATCAAACGTTACAGAAGGATTGCGAAACATTATTAAATGATGATGAATGTGCTCAAAAATAAGAGGCAAACTCTAGTAAAGGCTCATAGGTCTGAGTCACCTGAAGATGAGCACTGGTGAGTTCTTCGTGACGTCTGGGGCTGAGACAATCAGGGGTGGTGTTCTTCTCAAAGATCTGGACTTCCTGATGGAATCCACTGACAGAGACGCAAGACGTAGTATTTTAAACTCGTAGATCATCTGGAGCAGAAGAAAGATTTATATTAAAATAACAGAATATATAAAGAGTTTACTGCTTTTATCGTGCTCTACCTTCAAATTACTCACCTTCAAGTGAGTTTTTTCTGTAATTTATGAAATGGCATTAACTCTAGTTTGTTCAAAGCACCATTTGCTTCATTTTTTTAACATAAAACACAAGAAAAAGTCACAAGTCAGTAATTCAAAGTGAGGCTATGTATCATTTATTAAACCAATAAAGCGGCAAATTCTGAAAGTAAATCTCCTGACATGCAAATAAATGGGCAGATACAAGCATTGCTAACTGCAGGTTCCTGCAAATCTAGTATCATAAATCATCAGAATTAATTGCAAAGATGTCAGCTGCCTCTGACTGGTCTGTTGTTGTGATTAATAAGCCTGCAGAGGAGCTCCAAGGATTCAGCAGAGAAATCTTATTCTCATCTCCTAACAACAGGGGGAGACGGTGAACAAGAAAACTCAACAACCCTAGGGAGGAGGTTAAGACAAACACTAAAGTGCCATTACAATGTAATCTAGGAAGATAAATTTGACCTAAAGGTGTCATTCAGTTTATTGTAACAGCTCACAAAACATATAAGGCTATGTAATGGATAACTAGCTCAAGTATGTGGTCAAATTAAGAGGGAGGATAGTGAAACTCACCATCCTCCCTCCTAATTTGTGGCCTAAAAGGAAAAGAAATGTCCTTAAGCTGTTCAATAATTGTTCAAAATTCTTAACTCTGTGAAATAAGCTCATAAAACAAGATAAACCCCAAGATAGCCAGCTTAACGGGCCACAGCTAGCACTGTTCACCAACAAGAAGGCTTAAAACAAACTCGTAAATTTCAATTTACCGTCTTAAATGTTCACTGTGACTTATCTTCTATGTCAGACCTACAAAGAGACCTGTTTAAAGGTTATAATTGTTTCACTCATTGACCACAAGAAGCAAACTCAGCTCAAAGTTTTGTATAATAAAAAGGGAAGTTGAAGCCAGGTTGCCAGGCAACAATTGCGATAGGGTAAATGTAGGTTTATCTGAGCGGAAGTTTGATCATAATAACTATATAGGCTGCCACCATACAGATATTTTGGCTGGCACTGTCAAAATGTGTTTCTTTTTTGGCAAAGTTGACATTATAAGTGCAGCAGGAAGATCCTTTTTTCATTGGCTTTACGATACAAGGATGCAGTGAAATGTAAAGAGAATATTGGGAAAATGGAGGGAAGAATGAAAATGATAATACAAAAAAAATGAAAGGACAAAAAGAGGGGATAATCCAGCATAATAATAAAGTCTGAAAAATTGTGTGAGGATTTGCAGCTGTGGTATGCAGCGGATCTTGTGATTTTTATTTTTTATTTTTTTTCTTAGTGGGGCAAAGGTGTGGCATGAGCTTCCAGCAGAATGAATTCAGTTTATTTGTGTATGACTACGAGTTACACAAGTTACACAAAACAACACTTAGCTGAGTGCTGATGGTCAGCAGCTTCATGCTCTCCCCAGATTCAATGAAGACGTGCAATCAGTTGCTTTGTGAAGCAGGTTGGGAGGACTTGAAACAGTGACTGGTGACGTTTCCAGGTTCGTTAGTGGAACAAAAAAATCATTCTGCAGTTCAAGAAGGGTGTGTGCAATTTTTAAATCAGTGAGTTAGGATGGGGGATTAAAGTTCTGTGGAGATATCCTTGACTTTCAGTATGAAATGTACAAAAAAGAGCCCGCAGATAGGGTGGCAGTAGGGGTGGCGGGATATTTTTTTCTCCAGTGCCACCCTGTGCCACTCCCTGGATCCGTCACTGGATATGTGGGCAACAAGGATGGTGAGGGAGGCCTCCAAATGTGCTGCTGTGAAGAGTGACTCATAAAACAAATGAGGGCTATTCAGCATCAGCACACTGAGGCCTCCTGCTTTCAGGAAAGCACTGACACAGCAATATGGCAATGGAAACAGCGCAGTATGCACCAGAAAACCAAGTGACCTCTGGTAGTGTGGGACATTTATCACGCCGTTTCCTGAAAAGGAGCCATCATCTAAATCAGGCCAGGGTTCTCACTAAAACTACCACAGCAGCTGCAGAGTGGAGAAGAAATAAAAGCACACTTCCTTTATGCTTTTATATAAAAAAAATTTTGTCATTTTAAATGTGCAGATTTATATTAAAAAGCCTGATGTGTGGTGTTAAAAATGAGCAGCGTGGTGGGGGGACGCCAGCCCGGTGGAGGAGGGAGGGAGCTGCAGCAAATCAGCGCAGGCAGCGGCAGACATTATCACACGGCTCCGGCTGTCACCTCCCATCCCGTCGGGCTGTCACTGACAGCAGCACACATGAACATCAATGCCGCCGAGCTGGAGTTGACCACCCGGTGACACTACGTCGTATCGACTGCTGCTCGGCGTTTTATACCAAACAGGGCGAGGACATGACAGGATACTCCCTCATCTCCGCGGACTACTAGCTACGACCGCGTAGGAGGGCTGAGCGTCTGGCTGTTAGCCGTTAGCTCGCAGGCTAACGGCGGCGGCTGCTTCTGCTTTGTGCCGTCGTATGGCGAGCGAAGGTCGGGGGGCAGCGTATCTGTTTGTCCGGAGCGGCTAGTTAGACGAATAGCGTCATTTTAATGTGTCGTTTTAAGGGTAAGTCGTAATTCGTTGCGTGTTTTTCGATTCACGCTTTTCACCTTGCTTTTGTTTACATTTTTTTTTTTTTTTTTTTTTACAAAATTTATCGTTTGTGTTTGCTACCTAGCGAGCTAATCGGCTATGCTAACGCCAGCTCACTGAAGGCTCCAGACGTGTCGAGGAAGGAAGAGTTGATGTGGGCTGGGGGGGAGAGAGAGAGAGAGATAAAGACTGTTTTAGCTGAATGAGAACAGCGTTGTTAGCTTCCCAGCAACATATTTCCTAACATTACTGCCTCGTTTAGCTTTAGTCAAGCCGTGTGGGACTTTCGAAAGGAGAGCGGTCACCTTTGGTTTGCGAGCTGGCCAAATGAATAGCGTTGATCTTACTGAGCTGTGAGCTGAGTACACTGTAACATCATCATCATCACCGCACAGAGACTGCATCCACCAGCCAGGTTACCTAAATATGGCTTCTGCAGGCGGCATTGCCGCAGCTATTGCGAGCAAGACGAAGACGAAGAAGAAACACTTCGTCGCCCAGAAAGTGAAGCTCTTCCGTGCCAGCGACCCTCTGCTCAGCGTGCTGATGTGGGGAGTCAACCACTCGGTGAGTCCAATGTCCTCAAGATGGTCCTCACTCATCATGTCTCCCTCCACATTAAGTCCTGTTTGCTGTCAAAGCTGTGAGTCTTTGTGTTGTTGCTGCTGAATGTCACATAGGAGATGTCAGCTGTCAGTGTTGCTGACCTCAACTGTGCTGCTGTCTTACAGCGGATCAGTAAATAGTCCTTCTACTTACCTGAGAACTGTATAGTTAAAACAACAATATCATAGATATCATTCAGTGGAATGAATTATGCAGTAAAATGAGGCTCTGTGACATGGAGATCTTTTAATTCAGTTTAGTGCCAATTCACAACAAACGTCCCCTCAGGGTGCTGTACTAAAACATGCACGTACATTAAAAAATGCCAATTAGTAAAAGTTACCTATCTAAGGAAGCTAGCAGGCTGCGTCGAACCTGCGTCCTGAGCAGCACACTGGCAACAGTGGAAAGGAAAAATGGTAAATGAACTGCACTTATTCAGCACCTTTCTAGCCAACCAGCTTTACACCACAATCTGTGCCCTCATTTACCAAACCTACAAAGTTAATCTGAATAAATCATTCTATGGAGACTAATCGGTGCTTTAAGCTCCATTCATATCGGAGACAATGAGGGGTTTGACATGTGACTGCTGCCAAGAATCAAACCTCCAACCCTCTCATTGGAGGACGACTGCTCTGACCTCTGAGCCACAGCCGCCCCATAAAAACTCTCTTTTAACAGGAAGAAACCTCCAGCAGAACCAGGCTCAGGATGAGCTGGGGTTTGAGAGGACAGGAAAGAGAAAGATTGGTCCATGTGTAGTTTCTAAGGGAGTTTTATTCTTATTGTAAGAAAACATACAAATATTAATTTGTATAATCAACATATTTACACAGAACTTTATACCACACAAAATGATTGTAAACTAGTTGATTTCTGACATCAAAATCCATTATTGTGAGACAAATATGTCTGATATAATGTTGTTTTTTTTAATGAGGCTGGTTTTGGTAACTGGTCATTGGATCAGGTCAATCTAAATCTAAACGACGCTTCATAGAGTTTTTCCCAAATATCCTAAACTAAACCATTCTGGTGGCCGGGGAGCTTTTTGAGGAAATGGTAAATGGCTTGCACTTGTAGAGTGCTTTATCTAGTCCAAGGACCCCAAAGCGCTTTACACTACAATCAGTCATTCACCCATTCACACACTGATGGCAGTAAGCTACATTGTAGCCACAGCTGCCCTGAGGCAGGCTGACAGAAGTGAGGCTGCCATTACACCGGCACAACCGAGCCCTCTGACCACCACCAGTAGGCAAGGCAGATGAAGTGTCTTGCCCAAGGACACAACGGCTGAGACGGACGGACCGGGGGCTTGAACCGGCAACCATCCGGTTACAGGACAAACCCCTACCTCCTGAATGACACAGTGGAACTGCATACCTTCAACAGCTTTTTGTCTGTTTGCATTTACTCTGGCAGCAGAAGTGCTGAAGTGATTTAATAGCCATGAAGACAGACTTACAGATGCTGACAAAGCAGTGAATAAGAACACCCATCCATCCATTTTCCTTACCTGCTCTTTCCTTTCTGGGTTGTGGGGTAGCTGATGCCTATCTCCAGCGATCATTGTTTGAGAGACGGGACACTGAGACAGTGTGTGAATGGGTCCGAGGAACAACCATCCACGCTCTCACTCACACTTAGGTTAATTGGTAGCGCTAAAAATTGTCCCTAACATGCATGTTTTGGTCTGTGGGAGGAAACCGGAGTACACTGAGAAAACCCACGGGTGCACGGAGGCGATCCTGCAACCTTTTTGCTGTGAGGAAACGGTGCTAACCCCTGCCAAACTGTGCTGCCCTGAATAAGAAAAAATAAATAAATTTAAATCTGATTGTTTCACAACATTTAGGGTGTATGGTACACATAAGAAACCTGTGAAATCCAGCAGAAAAGTGCAAGATTAACAGAATCTGAGTTGATGCTGCTGCTGATGCATACTTCTTCATCAACTTCTCCATTAGTCTACCTCAGAAGACAGCAATGGTTGGAATAAAACCGTAATTGAGATCAGTTAAACAGTATTTCTTGATTGTTTTACACTGGTTATGATCTAAAGCACGTCTTGCTCAGCAGAGATGTGTAACTAACTTGTTTTAAGGTAATGAAATTATACTGAAACTTATTGTTTCTCATTTGTTCTGACCAGCACAGTCACCTCAGAACTCCAGGGAGGAAGGATGGTTCACCCTTCAGCTGGTTAATTCAGCATATTTTATGATATAACATCAGTCTTAGTGGAAAAGCAAAACGCCTTCTCTTGCAATGATAATTTTTCTTCTTAGGAAGCCTACAGGCAGTTTTGACTTCTGTGTTTTTAGGTCAGGATGCTATTTGCAACATTCATCCCATTTTTAGATTAACTGCAATAACTTCCTTTTTGGAGATAAGACACCATGCATAAACTCACAACTTATTCTTATCTAGGTTCATAACTAATTTTCTGTCATGACTAGATAAGGATGGTTTTTGTTCTAGTTTGTGGAATTACGGTTTGAACGCAAAAGCAATCTATAATTTCATTATATTTACCCATAAGTCTTGTGGTTTACAATTTAAGCAATGTAAATAATCATGTGTAAATTCTTAGCCAGGCTTGATATATAGGATTTCCGGTGCTACACATAATTTCACTGATTCCTTCAGGTGTAGGACTAATGTCACGTAAAGTTTTGATAAAAATCTTTAACACGCACCCTCAGTGGTTGGTTTTTGGTGCTGTGTTAAGGTTAGAGTTAGGTTTGGATTTCAGGTCCTCAAAATAGTCTTGTGTATGTATAAGGTCAGGAGTGCTAAAGATCTAAAGGTGTAAGTCTGGATCTAAGCTGTAGTCTGTGGTTGGATTACTGTCCACCTGGTTGTGGTGTTAAGCCTGTCGGGGCAAAGTAAAGTTCGCAACAGGTTTATCTCCACTCATGTTGCTTTACCTATTCTGTGTTTCATCTTAAAATGTTATTTGTGTCTTATAAATTGGTGATTACACTACATTATTCTATTACTTTTTGCCTTTTGAATATGACATAAAGCTATATACATCATGTTGACAAGTTGTGTAGCTACATTAAAAAAATGTTTTATTTATAGTTCATTTTCATTTTTAATTCCAAGAATCAACAGTGGACAGCATTTATAGTTTTACCCATACTTGACCATCAGTAAAGACGTTCAAATGAAAGATGATAAAACTGTTTTTTTATTATTATTATTATCAGACTCTGGTGTCTAAGAACTATGCTGAAGGGGTAAATGAGTGGAGAATCTGCATGTTCAAACACTTCTCCTGGGTTGCATATCAGAATGCCGGGCTCCACCGGCACATTTCCTTCTTGTGCCTTGGGCTACCTCTTCCCCTGATTTTCTTCATTGCCTGGAAAAAAAAAATTGCTCTGTCTTTGATATTGCCAGGCTCATAAAAATGAGATTCTGCATCACATCACCAGGTTGAGCCATTGGGTTACTGAAAGACTGTGTGAGTGCTGCAGTTTGGAAACATTAATACAGAGTTTCTTACTGCAGCAGAGAGATTTCAAAAGTGACCTCAATCTTTAAATAACAGGACAAGGGTGAGGCCTTAGATTGCAATCAGATTGCAGAGGCAACGTGCAAATACATGCACAGATGTACGAGTTACCCACCCCCTCACCTTGGCCTGTAAACCAAAATACCTCCTAAGGCCTGAGGTTTAACATGATGGTCATTTATCTCTCCTGTTATGACAGAAGAGCCACAGATTTCACCAGTAAAGAAAACTGTATATGTGTTTGTGTAGCAAACAATAAAAATGACAGCGCTCTAGTGTCCTGATGTAACTCAACTGTTTTTATACAGAAAACATGTGCCAAGTTATTTCTAAGTGCAAAGTAAGTGACGTTATTTACTGTTTTTGTTGTAGTTTTTCAATAAGTAAACAAAAACAATTTTTAAACATTTGTTTTTGCTATGCCATTAGGTAGAACTATTTATAGAAAGAATGAAGGCCATTTTTCTGCTGGTGCTGTATGTCAACACATGCTGAAAATCCTTTTTGACAGAAATCCAATTGTTTTACTCTAATCCTAATAGTTTACATTTTTACTTGCATCCATCAAAGCTTAAAGGGTGGTGGGTATTGATCATAGTTGGTCATGGTTTTATTGAAATTAGTTGAGGTACATTTTTTTTTCTCACTATTTTGTCCTGAGGAGCAATGTGAACTTAGTTGTTTCAAACTTCATACTACAAGATTATGATGTTATATCAGTTAAGTCATTCAGAAGTACCTCCTGATTCAGTCTGATTAAGATTAAAAAACTTTGTCCTCCAGGATTTATGTTGACATGCTGGTCGTTGGATTGCCATTATGGGTTTTTGTCTTCTGACTGCAGCAGTTTATAAGAATGAAATTTTAAAAATATCAAAACCATAGCTCAGATTTAGAGGTTCTTTATTTTTTCTTTTTCTTTGTTCTTTGTAGTGTCAGCTTCTTCCAAAACCTCAAATAAACTCTATTCTGGGGATTCATTGATTGCTCCGTCTGCATCTATTTTTGCTTCATCCTGTCTAATTGACACAGTTTCTTTTACTGCTCCTCTTCGTCTTTGCTTTCCTTTCTGCACCCTGCCTCTGTGTGTCTGGTTCTGTGGATGATTGCGTAAGAAAGGGATTCTATAAATATCTGCAGGAGTGACCTGCAGCTAATGTGTCTGATTATGGGTGAAGAAAACAGAGAAGCTGGCCCCTCATATCCTGGCACCCTAGGGCAATGACAGAAATGGGACCATGAGGAAGCATCTTGTGAATTGACCACCATTTATAAGTGCTTTAAAAGGTGAAAAAGTAATTGGCCAGTCAATTTCAAAGTCAAAGCGCTCACAAAAATGAGCTACTTATAAGGATAAGTGATCGCTGAATCTGTTTGTAGTCTATGTTATGGATGGTAGAGTGTGGCTAACAGCATTGCTAGCACCCTTTCTTTGTAGATTCACTTTCACAGGTCTGTACCGTGCTCCGCTCTCACTGATGCTGTCCTCTGATGTGCTCGGGAGCAGTGATGCATAGCAACGTAGATGTAGTTCATTTGAGAAAATGGTGACAAAGTAAACAGCTTTCTGAAGTAGAGCTCATGGCTAATTTATGACGACCTCCAGTGAGTGGGATCTAAAAGCTACTCTATTAAAGTTTTAACATTTGGTGTCAAAAATGTGATATAGAATTTATAGTGTTTCAGACACACCTTACTGGAAGCTACATATTTATGCAAGCTTTCCTGTTTTTCTTTTGAATATATTCCAACTTTCATCCTTTATGTGGGCTTGGAATCGGCAGAAATGACCCAAAAGAGAAACTCAGTTATTTTAGAGCTGGAGGACTGAGCGCTGTGGGACAGAGGAGGGTCCACTGAGCACCCGCTACTGGTTGGAAAGAACCATACTTACTTTTATGTCAGTCTTAAAAAGTCGCCAAAAACACCAGAAAATGTTGCTAGTCGCTTTTTTGAAAAATAGTCACTAGAGGGGTCTAAAAACTCACTAAATATAGCAACAAAGTTTCTAAGTTAACAACACTGCTTACATCATAATGATGCCCTGCTTTTTTCTTCCACTATCCTGCATGTTTTACTTGTTTCTCTGCTCCAAAACACCTGATTTGTATCTATGAGTGATTACCAGGCTTCTGCAGAACATGAAGAGTTAATTTAACCATTGAATCAGGTGTGTTGGAGCAAGGAAAAAACTAAAACATGCAGGATTGTGGCCCTCGAGGACCAGGATTGCCCACTCCTGCTCTAAACTTTGTCTTAAACTTGTGCAGTCTTTTTATTTGGGGTGTTCAGGACATTTAGCTCCACTGAGCATCTTTTTAGAGCACCTAGGTGGTAGCACATGGAGCAATAAGTATTGGATTTCCTTTTCAGTGCCTAAAGAGTGGTAAATTAACTTCCTTAATGGCTGTTTGCGTTTTTATGTTGTTAAATCTTGATACCACAATTGTGGTAAAAGCAGCAACCCCTTCTTGTGGAAAAATTCACTCAGTTAAAGTAGCTGTAGTACGCAGTGTTCAAACATTGTCTCGTACACTGACCTTTGTTACTTCTTTACTGGCATGACAAAGAGGAAATTGCTCCAAAAACCCAGATTAAATGCTGCAAAAATGCTGTTCAAATTGCTCACTCCTGCACTATATGTTTCCCTACATGGTGAATTGGCAATCTTGCAGTGTTTGAAATTTTAACTGCAAATTTCCACACCCTATATAGCGCCCTAGAAACTAATTGTGTGGTGCCGTAAAAGTAGTGTGCAGACTTTGTACACTACATCAGTTGAAATAGTCCATAATGCATTGCGGCCTGAACCGACACAGCAGGCCAATCAAGGCTAATGCTAACGTCCACAGCTCATTATTGTCATTTTCAGGCTTGTTAAAAACGCCTAGAGTTATCTAGATGTGTGAAATCTAAAGTGTCTCCTGAGCAGCAGAGGCTGTGAAACTATGAGAAAAAGTGAACTGATCCTATATTGAAAATGTTCACAATGTAAAGCCGGCCTCGTTCAGGCATTATAATGGACATGCAGCAACATCTACTGCCGTTCATGTTGGATCATGATGGTCATTTTATTGAGTTTGTAGAAAAATGATTTCTAGAGATGCTAAGATAATTTTGCACATTGCAGCAATAGCACATATTAATCAGTTATAGATTATCATATTTGTGAAAAGATGGGTCATAGCTTTCCTGCTGATAAATGGCAACACAACCTTGTGGCGTGCCTGAGTGGTTTTATTTCTTCCAGCTATCCCGGTAAAATTTGTTTCTCCCTGCTAATATTTTCCTTGCCATCCTTTACCATTAGTGAACTGTCATCTGTTGAAAGTGAGTCAGAAAAACAAGGTCATACCATTCTGCTGACAGAGCACACTTTCTCTCACCAACTTCCTGTCCAATGGAGCAACAGCGCACACTTGCTTCACTCTGGGCCGGAAAACCAGTCTTCATCGCCATGGAGACGAGAAGGAAGTGGTAGTGTGAAATGTGTCTGCAAGTTTGATAACTGCAGGAAGATGAGCAAAGGCATGCATGCTATTGATAAGGCCAAAATATAAAGACTGTCCTAAAAATACCGTTTTTGATACTGTTAAAGATAAAACAAGTACTAAACATTATTAACTGCTGAAATAGAGGAGGAGATTTCTATACTGATTTACCCACATCCTTTTGAAAGTGAAAATTCATTGTTTATTAATAAAACTAGTTACCTTACAACCTTTCACCTTATTTTTCCTTCTGCACACCTTTAAGTCAGTAATTGTTGTTTATTGCTCACAGATTTGCACTTGTGCCTGTGATGTTGGGCATTGTTTCAGCTCGTGTGTGAAACACAGCCTTGTTGATTAGGTGACATCTCCCTTCTGAGTACCAAAGGATGCATCTGTTTTATAACACCAGCGTGACGTAAGTGCCTGTCACACGAGGGTGCTGAAGCATCCTTGGATATGGCATCTGCTGACTCCGTCTCTCTTCTGCCTTCAGATAGTCTTCTGTTACTGAAATGCGCTAATTCTACACTTCAATGTTTCTCTCTGTTGTTTATCCAAGAATAATAGGAGCTATTTAAAGCACTTGAACGTTCAGTTTCCCCTTTTTATAGCAAGAAGCTTATGAACAGTTCTTAAAATGCAGCCGTGCAAACATTTAGGTCAAGTTTGTTAACCGGGTTATAAGCAGAGATGGTGGTCAAGCTATTCTGTTCTTCATACTTAAACAGATGCAATATCTGTGGCATGAAGTCAAAAGTTTATTGTAAAATGCTTTAACAGTGCTTTAGCCTGGTATATCTAAAGTTTACTTGAAAGTTTTCAGTAGTTCTTCACCTCCCTGCCTGCTGCCAGCTGCTGTCTTGGATTTTGACAGTTTGTGTTTTTGAATGTGAACCCGCTCATTCTGGTGTTCACAGAAGCTGCCTTAAAACACATTACCTACAGATAATAATTTACAGTAGGGGAGGTGCTCTGGACTATCTGCTCAGCCTCTCATACGTTTAGTCCCACCAGATAGTCTTTACGCCTCAATTACAGCAGCAAAGAACTACTTGCAATGTGATGAAATGCCTTCGTACTGATGTTTTTGTCAGATTGCACAGTCCCTGTTTCTATGTGTGTCTCATAGTTTCTGCTTACTGTATGCTCACCAGGCTGGGCATGAACACACATGCATGTGCATGACGTTGCAAACACATATTTTAGAGCAAGGAAATTTATAGCTTTTCCTCCACTGACTAACACACCTAAGAAGAAATAGACAGATTGGCCATTGTCTCCCAAAGTACAGATTTATGAAGTCTAAACTCGTTGATTTATTCACTGCTTTGACTTTTGATATCGTCATGAGTGAAACAGCGCAACAAAGTAATTAAATGAATTTATTCCAGTTTCTAGCCATTCAAGTACAAGTTCCTAAATTTACAAAATGTACCTTTAGCTGTATTGACATGTAAAACGATTTGGAGAACGTTTGTTTACATGCAACGCTTACAGCTGCAATCAGGTTGCAGCTGCTTCACAAAGACGACAGATGTGAAGAGAGAGAAGTAGGTGCTCGAGAAAACATGAAGGGTGACAGAAAAATATCATTAGTTTGACAAAAATCTTAGTCTGCAACTCGGTTTTTGCTTGCAAACAAGGGAATTGCTGTTTTGTGTGGCTTTGTAATGTGTGAAGAGAAATCAAAACACTGACAGCTTCGTAAAGAAGTATGTTATCTAATCCACACTATTTAATATAAACGTCATTGCCTGATTTTTGTATTTTGTTTAGAACAATACAGTTAAACAAATAAGTTCATATGCTACCCAACCCTATCAAGATGGCATTTTCACAAATATATAATTATCTAAATTGTCAACAGAATTATAAATTAAAAACTTGTTTTGCTAGTCAGTCTAAAAAGTTGGGTCATTGATCCAATTCACCAAGTCATACTTCTGCTACTTTAGAGGACGGCACAAAAAGTGACCAAATATCATAAACCTAAATAACAACAAGATGCAGTGATGACAACCTCGTTAAAATGAGATGCAAAGTGAATAAATGGAGAAAACAATTAATAAATACAAAAAAAAAAGCTAATAACAATGAGTTTTAAATTTGTGAGGTACCACATCTTTCATCAGGGCTCACAGCTTGGATTGTGTAATTCTTAAAACTTGGGTTTTATTCACTGAAGAAGGTTCTACACTTCTCAATATGTTCTAACCAATAATAATTTTGAAAACTGGAGCATATTCAGTGCACTCAGCGACAATAAAATGCTTCGTGAAACGCAAGGTTATTAATAGAGCATAAATGGAGCAACCTGCCAACATCCCTGCCTGCAGGAATCAACAAATAAACATGCACACAGACAAGCACACACACATCATATATTTATCAAGCCGTGCCTGCTGTCATAACAAATGTCAGGTCTACGTAATGCAGCTATGTGAAACCTGGCCAGATCTGAGTGGAAATTCCTGCCCGGTACTGAAAGTGCTTGAAGCATGTTGGTTTATTTAATGTGCACGGATTGAGGATTGCAGTGTTTCATTCTATAGTCGCTATAGAAAAACATGCAGTCTGAATCAGTCTAATGGCTCAAAACATCTTGTCTAAACATGGTCACATTTGAGACCTGATTATGCCAAATGACATTTCCTGTCAGATGTTTCCTAACAATCAAATAATATGCCCAGTTCAGCACACTTTGCTCAGTTTTTTTTATGTTTTTCTGTGATGAGAAACCATTCCCTATCAAAAGGGCAGAAAAAAGTTAAATTTAACAGCTTTAACATGCATCCTGATTCTTATTCTGCAATTTTAAAACTGTTTAAAGCACTTTTAAAAAGTCTGACAAGACATGCTGCTAAGGAAGTTTACCAAATAAACAATGTCAGTATATTAAAAAAAAGAAAAAGGAAGCAGGAAAAAAAAAAATTCAAATTATTTCTCAATAGGAACTTTTGGACTGCAGAGCCCTGGTCACAGTTCTAACTCTTTAGACCAGTTCTTCTTCTCTTTTTGTTTTTGTACTACAGGAACTCTGGCTGCTGACAGTTCCTGTAACTGTTTTTTATAGGGAAGCTTTCTTAGCTTTATAGGAACCCACGAGTGACCTGAAGGGGACACAATTAGTCCAGCTGTAACCTAATGTTGATTAGCTGAGCAACTTCAATGCTCACCCTGCACGTGCCCTATTTAAATATGCATTCATACTGTCAACAACATCATCAAACCGTACACAGAGAAGTGAAGTCCAGGGCTTTATTGAGCTTATGTTCAATAGAAGAAATATAACTGAATTTGTAAACAGTGCATGATAAATAAAGATCACAACAATTAGCATAGATTGGATAGAAAGGAGCAATAAGTGGTGCAATTTACTGAACTCAACCCTGGGACAACAGCAACTTCTTTTTCCCTCAAGTGGCACATATGAATGATTATTTGTGTCCATTTGTTTTAGAAAAACGACTCTGAAACATTTCTTTAGGCATTTAGATTATTTTTCTATCCACTGATTGTTAATAAAGCTCAGATCATCAAATCTTATCCAGATTATCAAACAGTGTTATGCAGCGTTAGGTGGCAATACCAGAAAAATATGCAGAGTAGAATTTCTGTATGAGTTTAATCTTAACACCATTATGTCTGTTCCTTATGGTAAACTTGCAGGGTATAATACCAGTTGCATAGTAAGGAAACGTTCTGCTGACTTTCTGTTACTTACCCGTCTACTTAGTCTCAGCCTCTGTGGCATAAAGTACAATCTGCTGAGCCTCTTGGTTCCTTTTCTGGCCATTTTAAGCTCATGCTCTAAAAACACAAGTCTTCTTCCCTGCGATCATAACACACTTGACACACAACAAATGTGTAGTTCAAACTAGGCATACTCTTGTTTTGATGGCTGCCATGTGTATAAGTAATGTGCCTTTACTGGCTGTTGGCCGACTTCTGTGCTGTCGCAACAAGACATAGTCCTTATGGTTCTTCTATATTCCGGTTCTTGTAACCCTCAGAGAGCTTGTGTAGAACCGTTTGGTCCAAAAACACTAAATCTTAGAGCCATAATGCCCCCCATATGCACTTTAATTAAACTGCTTTTATTACCAAGTATTTTGTGCAGATTGGTAATCCAGGACAGAACTTTAGGCTCATATATAAGGTTCACTAACATTCTTGTGATCATTCATGCTTTTTGAAATGATCTGTTTTTTAATTGTCCTGCACCACTGCGAATTTTACTCAACTATCAAGAATTGGTTACTCTAGAAGCTGACAGTCGTTTAGTGCAGGACAACATATAATAATAATAATAAGAAGAAGAAGAAATGAGGTTGACTTTTGGACCAGAACCAGCTATCTTTTCAGAGTTCTAATGAAAACATTGTCGTGTGAAAACGTAAGAAAGACAACTATTATGCCAGCGAACTTTAACAAGCTCTACAACATAGCATCATTAAAAAGTCACATGAGTTGAAGTTCACGGCTTGTTGTTAGTTTTCAGATTTCCTATGTTGGCAATTTTTAGTTATCACATTAAAAAATCAAGGAGGAAAGCTGATTTGGTCAAAGTGTATTTTAATAGAGGCATGTTAAGCTTAAACCAGCTGTGGGGCTTTTTGTCTGACTTAAATGTATCTTCTATTTTTTTATTTTTTTATTTCCATGTCAAGCCAACCAAAATGGACACAGATCTGTTCAATTTGACAGGTTGACTGTACGCATGTGTTGTTTTCCTTCATATTTTACTAAAATTTTCTGTTTTTGTTTTTTTCTGCACAGATAAATGAGTTAAGCCATGTTCAGATTCCCATCATGCTTATGCCAGATGACTTTAAGGCCTATTCTAAGATTAAAGTGGACAACCACCTCTTCAATAAGTAAGACCTTTTTTACATAAGTCTTTGCTTTGGAAAATGTGTTTCACCCCTAAAATGTTACAGAATAAAGGAAACACGTGTTCAGAACTTAAACAATCATAAATGATGTACTTTGTCTGTCCTGATATTTCTTTCTTTTTATTCAAACACAGGGAGAACATGCCTAGCCATTTCAAGTTCAAGGAGTACTGCCCCCTCGTGTTTCGAAACCTCAGGGAGAGGTTTGGCATTGATGATCAGGACTTCTCGGTATGAAGTCTGTCTGTGCTTTTCACAAACCATCTACTGTTTCTTGTTATCTGAAAAAAAAAATCCAAAGTACAGCAAATTGGCGTTATATAGACGGTTCCATAATTTTACAGGCATACGATAATGTTTCTGGATCTGATATCTCTTAACAGCTTTAGGCATGTGATTTTTAAGCACTGTGCAAGCAAACTGAATCCATAACTATCCTGGAATATATCTGCCTTGACTCTAATTTGATCCAAGTGGTATTATTTCTTGCTTTTTTTCCCCTCTCTTTCATAGTAAGCCCTCAGTTCCCAGTACAGTGATTTGGCAGTGTTTGGAGGTCACTGCGCTCCAGTGCAGCTGTGTAGCTTACATGTTTATACTGGAGTTCACTTGGTTGCAGTGAATGGGTGTTTAGGTGTTAAGGAACTGACCAGTTTGAAGAAAATGGGAAGAAAAAAATATATAGAATAAACAATCGGATTGTCACAAAGTTTAAGAGTGTTTGTGTTTGGCATTGTTTTCAAGGACATAAAGATATACAAACATAAAGCTGAACGCATGATGAACTGCAGTCAAAACATTAGAAGATTACTGTGATAGTTGTTTATTTATGCTTGTCCCAGCCACAAAAATTGACCTCCCAGCACCAAAATAGGTCTTTAACCATTATTTTTATGTTTTAACTTTCGTTCTCACTTTGCAACCCAATCAATAAATGCTGAAAGTTTAAGAGCGCAGAGGGACCTGATGGTGGGTGAGGAGTTCTTGGAGAATGAGGCCTTAAGCTGGAAGATGTTGGATCATGTTACTTTTGAGCTCCAGAGTCTGTGCAGCAGCTGTCTGTCTGTGTGCAGCTTCAGACAGGCATGGAAGTCAGAACTTCATGTTTCGACTGCCTTCTGGGAGGCGTTGAGGATGCAGCTAATTGAACGCTCACATACTGAAACTATCATCTGTACCATTATGTGTTGATTTTTTATTTATTTTAGTTTCCTTTGCTCTGTGTTTGCAGAACTCTCTGACACGCAGCGCTCCAATGAACAGTGAAGCCCAGGGCCGCAGTGGAGCCCGCTTCCATACCTCCTACGACAAACGCTACGTCATCAAGACCATCAGCGGTGAGGATGTGGCCGAGATGCACAACATCCTAAAGAAGTACCATCAGGTTAGAACAAAAAAAAATGCATTTAAATAGACAAATGCAAGCTTTAATTCTATTCTAGGATTAGTTTTCTTATCTAGATGAGCATCTACACATTTTACAGTGTAAACTTATGAGTTTGGATATTTTTTACCAGTTTATAACCAACGCAAGTATCTTCAAAGCTTCGTGCCTCATGGCAAAATCTTAAAACTGGAAATTGAATTTTCCTTCTCTGTTTTATTGAGGGGGTAGCCAATAAACATTAGACATTATCGTGGTACAGATTTCCCTGGAGAGCTGTTATAAGAGAGCCCATAGGACCTTCCTGCCCATTTATCACTTCAAAGTTGATCACTGAACAAAGCCCATAAAGGGGATCACACTGTGTTTTCTACTTTTATTTCTTACCCGCTTGTGCAGGCTGCAAACACCCATTGTGACTCTAAGAGGGCCATAAATTTGTATTCCCCTCTCTCTTTTTGGCAGTTCATTGTGGAGTGCCATGGCAACACGCTGCTGCCTCAGTTTCTGGGGATGTACCGTCTCACAGTGGACGGAGACGAGACCTACATGATTGTTACGCGCAACGTCTTCTCCCACCGCCTATCTGTCTACAAAAAATATGATCTGAAGGTAGGAGGGGAAAGAGAGGAACGGGTCAAGAACGTGATGACCACAATATAATAATAAACTTTTTGCTGTACTCTACCTATCCTCTGCTGCCTTTAATGTTTATTGGCGCTTTTAGTATTTCTAGGCTTTTTTTTCCTCAAACCTCTAGGCTGTAGGTTTTTATCCATTTGGTAATTATTAGTCCTATTAAAAGGCTTTTGAATCACTGTATTTTATTCTTGTAGGGTTCTACTGTGGCGAGAGAGGCCAGCGACAAGGAGAAGGTACAGTCACCTGTCGTGAGCCGGGATCCTGCTGCCCATACTCATTTTTACATCTTCACAGGACCAATCAACTTCTCTAATATTTTTGAAACAGAAAATCATCAGTAACTTTTTTAGCCATTTGCTAATTTTCTCCATTTAGGCAAAAAGAAATTGCTAACATTTAAAGAAATCCCATTCTACCTTGCAGGACAAACATTTTGTGGTTCAGGAATATCAGGAGAAATAAGGATAATTTTGAATTTCAGTGTTATTTTACACATACACTAAATTTAACAAATGTGTCTTTTAAAATAGAAAAAATACATCCATCACCAATGACTCAGTTATGCTGACTGAGCTAATTTTCAGCCTAAAAAACGAAACAAATCGTGGATAATTAGAAAACGAGAGAGAGAACAGCCTGTGTCTCCGGTGTCTCAAAAACAGACACAGCTTCACTCAGTTCCCGGCCCACTGTCATCACCCAAACAGACTAATCCAACTGGAGTGTTTGCTTTTGTTCTCTTTGGGTGGAAATGACAGCACCAAATATTCATTTTTCTTCTATTAGAACCCACCTCATCCCTTCATTCCCCTTTTCTAGCCACTGCATGCTCTTTGTCCCTCTTTAATTTGCTTCATTCCCTCTAACCTCGCTTCTGTAGCTCCATTAGTTCCCCTGCTTGCTGTCTGTGTGAAAGACTGAGAGCTGTGTGTCTTTGGCTGGGTTTGTGTCTGAGTCAAAGATTTACTCAGATGTTGTCTTTATGGAATAGTCCTTTTTGTATAATCATGAGCTATGATTTTGTGTATCTAATGTGTATATTGTGTATGTATGAGCAAGAGAGTTTGTGTTCTTGATAGCAATACAGTTATTGCTGTTTGAAGGCATTTGCTGCTTTTAGTTTTTGGCTTTTGGCTTTCGAACAGATTGTCCTGCTAAAAAAGAAGAATGTCAGAAATTGCAAAGGTTCAGCATGTTTCTATAAAATAGAATTGGAGGGCTAGAAGGTTGCTGATATTGTCCCTGACCTTTGTGACTTTGGGGTAAAAATGTCATCTTACTAGTATCAGAAGGGAAAGATTGCTCCATAATAAATTTTCCAGTAGTTGTTTACACACTTTGACTGTGATGGGACTGCCACACTTTCAGTCTTGAGCGGCTCAAGCTTTCCACCATATTTTACCTGAACTGAGGCACCAGGCGGTGAGGCGTAGAAAACTTCAGGGAATCACCAAACTAAATTTAGCCCTCTGCAGATGGAGGAATAGAAAATACAAGACTACTGGAGTTGAAACAAGTGAGTGGAAAAAGAAAGCAGCTGAGGAGTTAATACACACACGTGAGCTTACTCTGACCTCTTTTTTTTTTCTGCAGCACAGCTGTTACTTACTGTACAGCAACAGCGATCAAGAACCAACATTTTTGAAAGATTAAAGGCCTAGCTTTCCTTTCATGACAGTTTTTGATCATCTTATGATGAGAAAGGACAGAATTATGGCCATTAGGTCTGTAAAAAATGACTGAATTTTTGTGTTTTCAGTTGGCTGTGGCAGCCATGTTGAATCTAGTTGATACCAAAAGTTAATCAGTTGTAGATGTAGACCCAAATGATTTTTAAAATCTGTCCTGTTGGTCATGAGATATTTTGCTAACAGACAGGAAGGGTTGACGCCAAGTTATTGTCAAAGTTTTAAGCAAAAAAAAATTGCACATTGTGTAGCACTCAGTGTGTTGGGTGTGATTCTCAGCTACTACCACGCCAGATTTTAGCTCAATATCTGTAAAACTGGCTGAATTATAACCATAGATGTGTTTGCTAGGGTTGCTTTGCTGTGGCAGCCATCTTGAATGAGGTTGACTAAAAGACTAAATTAGATGTAGAGGTGCATCCAATGATTACAATCCTCAAAGTATTCCAATCTGACCAGTACTTCATGAGATATTTTGCTAACTACAGACAAACCAGTACATGTTCACACACACGGGCAAAAACATTATTGCCTATAAAGGCAAAAAAGATGATGAATTACTGACTACCCGAGACTTTAGAGTCAAACAGATTTAAGCTGTTTCAGTCTTTGTGGTTTCAGAAAAATGTAGCTCATCAGGAAAAGGAAGTAACTGTAACAAAAGTGAAGCTACTTATTCTTCTACTATTATACTTCCTCGCTCAATGGAAAATACAACGTGATCAAACACACACCCCCACACACACGTTCACACTCAGCTGACAGCATATCTCACACAGGAAGCTTTAGACATAACAAAACATCTGACAATGGGAACTCCAGTTTCCCCAAATGTAGCACCTTGTGCACATTTTTATAAGGCTGCACATTATTCAGAAAACGTGCAGCTGGGGTATAATTGTTGAATCTTGTGATGTCCGTTACAATAAGCTGACGTTTTCCTTACACCTCTTTTCTTCTTCTGTCGTCACAACACACTCTCCATGTGCTTTAGCATCTCAGCTACTATCATTTTATAGCCACATACATTAATTGACATCCATTTTGCGTCTGCACTTTATTGCAATACTTTGTAATATTGCTATTGCAATGGTGGTAAACTTTGAACAAAATGTGCAGCCATAGATGAATACAGATATGCTTAAACTTACAAGTACCTTCAGGCCATGAATAAAGATGTTTCCATCAAATCATACTTGTGTATTGAAGACCTTTGTGCAAACATTCACACTAAAGTGAAACTCTCACACACAGCAGTAGGACCCTCCAGAAACAGCTCTTTGTGTGATAATGTGGTTTATTTAAACATTACATTGTGTGTATGTTCAGGAAAAACTGCTACACACACAAACAACAAGCACGGCAGGGTACCCCCTAAACTGCATGGCCCTCTTCCCTTCATGCATGTACTTGCATGGTATATGATCTTTTTTCTGCATCCTTTTATGAAGCAACATTATTTCTAACACATTCCGATGTTTATAACCAGCGTCATTCTTTTTGCACGTTCTCAACATGTTCCTTTCTACTCATGTATGAAGTGTGACGTGATTTTTCTTTCTTTTCAGAAAAGAAATTTGGGGATTCTTTTAGCTGCTGTCTCAGGTTTTGGTTGTCAAACAGCAGCTGGCTTTCCAGGCATATTTTCTGTGTAGCATTAGCCGATCAACGTCCTCCTGTCAGCTGACGTGACCTACAGCACAATCTGCTGCTCTTTGATAGGTCTGACATTGATCCACAACACATGAAGCCACGAGAATTTGTTTTGTGAAGGATGTGTTGGTCATTAATCGTAGAGAACTGTCAACAGCTTTTCCTCACTGCAGCACCAGCTGGTGTCTCTGTTGAGGACTCTTGGTTTAATTATAGCAATGAGCGTGAGCTGCCTTGGTATATTTATCTCCCTTTGAGTAGAAATTTTAAGCCCTTAGATCTAGTGCCACACCTGTTCAGATGTCTAGCAGCCATAGATCCATAGAAAACAAACTGACTAGTTGTTCTTGTTCTGCTTAGTCCTTCCTTTTTAGAGAGGCGCGCCGCCAGGTTGCTTTCTTTCTCTGTGGTAACTTTACAGCCGGGAAAGATTATACCAGCAACATAATTAGAATCAAAAACACATATTTACATGAAATGAGCCTGTTAGACCTACTTACAGTGGGTACAGAAAGTATTCAGACCCCTTTACATTTTTCACTCTTTGTTTCATTGCAGCCTTTTGCTAAAATCA
>JAOXNZ010000098.1:17998133-18019520 GCA_028566095.1 Kryptolebias brasiliensis | reverse complement strand
GTGCGTATTGGATTAGACATGAAGTGTGTATGTTGTAAAATGTTATCTGGGTTTGTGACAGTCAGATAAATCTGTGATTTCTACAGAAACAACAATTTTAAGCTGAAAACCAAGTCAAAAATATGAACCAACAGATGTGACTAAATAAAATTATAAATAATAATAATAAACCTGTACATAAAAATAAACTTATTTTACTTATTATACAAAACTTATATTTGTTGTGGGGTTTCTGCACACTGGAGGTTTGTGTGTGTGTGTGTGTTTATTTATTCCTTTATTGAGCACCACAGGTATTTTAACTCGTGACCTGCCACAGTTCTGCAAACCACATTTAAAAGTAGAACAATTTTAAATTAAATCATCTTCAAAAGTACATTTATACTGCATCAACATGTCTTTAACTGCAGGGAAAATTTAGGTTTTATACTTAGACCCCAACAAGTTTAATTAGTTGTTGAAATTGAATTTAGCTCACAGAATATTTCCTCGTTGCTTTTAAAACTTCCGCTCAGACATGTGATTTTAATTATGAAGGAATTCCCTCGGATTAAGTTTTGCAGCCAAAGATGAGATCATGTAAATCAGGATAGAACAACAAAAATACACAGCTGTAAACGTCTTAATTCTTTTTTTCCTGGATTTTCATCCCTTTTTAGGTTTAGACTCCAGCTGGCCTGAATAAATCTGTTCCCACACACACACACACACACACACACACACACACACACACACACACACACACACACTGCGCTCAGCTAGCTCGTCCGTCCCATCAGTGACCCTGCCGCCATCAAACATTAACCTAGCCAAAATCTAACCCCTGCTTTTCCCCATCCACCAACACATATCTATCAGGCTAACCATCTATCCATCAGCGCAGAGGAGTCTGCAGGCAGCATAGCGGGGAGGAAGAGGAGGAGGAGGGGATCCTCCCCATTACTGCCCTGCATTAACCCCGAGCTAAATATTTACAGTATAAAGGAGAACACACAGACACAAATATATGATGCAGAGCCATACATAACCACCACAGGTTGGCTCCCTCTTCCCTCTCCAGCTGTGGTCAGAAAGGACGCCACAGCTTTGAAAATAAATAAAAAGGTGGACATAAGAGTCACAAACAGCACTACAGAAAATACAACACATTCAGGAAGTAAACCAAACCAGTCCTCTTACTTGACTAACTAATGATAAGATCTGCTCAGCGTTTTAACACCTGAAGCGCTCACGTTTTTCAAATCTGGAGCTTTAATGATGCATAAAGATGACTCCATGTTGTGTTTCACACCACTTTTATTATCTTTTTTCAATTTAGACGTACTCATTGCAATTTCATGAACACCAGTCAAAAAAATAACTAACAAAATTAGTTTTTTTTCCCTGAAAATGATGGTTAATGTGTCCTTAAATTAAACATTTGTCAGCTAAATTTATGACCAAATGCTGACTAGCAGCCATTAGGGATGGAGACACATTTGTATTTGAGATCAGATTTGTTGAGTAAAGTATGCAGATAAAAGTGCTTTGTTTACATTCAGTGTGTACCTGCATTTCAGAGTTGCATACCAATATATTTGGAAAACTACTGGAGTAAACTCTTAAAAAACTGATCAGGATAACATGTTTTATCTTTGATTTAATAGTTTGCAATAAGTACCTTTAATGACATGCTTTAAAAAATATTGTGTACAGGGAAAAAAAAAAAGTATTATTGGCTTAATTTGGTACAAAAAGACTGGATTCTGTCGTGACAGTAACAGTGTGGGCTCAGGAATGTTTCTGAAAACCTTTGTCAAAGACTGCTTTTATCCACAAATATATATATATATAAAGCTTTGACACATAAAAGGAAAAAAAATGCTCATTTGAGACCCAAACACACAAGAAAGGAGCTCTAAATTTATACATCGAGCAATAAAACTCAACAGAATGTGATAAAAAAGATCCTACGCAACAGAGAGACATGTTTATCTTAGCGTTTTATTAAAAATAAATAAATGAAACTTTGCATACAGCATTTTACTTTACAGCTATTTTAATTGTATCATTTATAATTTTAAGGGTTTAAATAATTTGCAAATCACTTCTTTCTCCCTTTATATATATATTTTTGCACCAGAATAAACTTATAACCCGACTTAGACTCCAAATATGTCTTTACTTTTAAAAACTATACTGTTTTTTTTAATAAAAACAACATAAAATCTGTGGTCTGTGGACCCTACAGATCAATCCACTTCATGGTACCATCTATTTATCATCATTACTGAGGTTTAAACTGCAGTAATTTTATTAAAAGTAAAGTGCAAAGCTGAAAACAGGATTTCACATCAGAAGTGAACCAAATAGCCAGAGCAGCAGATGAAGATTTCATGAATATCAGCCTAATTATCGCTACTGCTGTTTATTTTTACTATAGTTGGATGCATTTGTTTTACCCAAAATAAGTACGTAAGAAAACGTCAACAGATGATCTGAAGAACGAGAAGAACGCAGGTAAGAGCGAGCAGTTTAAAGGTTGGCAGAAGAAACAAAAAAAGGTGATGATTCTGAAAGAAAAGCGGACATGTTGGAAGTGCGGACCTCACAGAGCCGCTTCCATCAGCGGAGGGGAAGCTCCAAAGCATAAAGGCGGTTGCCAAGCAACTGAACACGATGGGAAATAAAAAATAAATAAATAAATAAAAACCACACAGACCTGTTCCACGTGTGTGAGCAGGACCCACATTATGACACACACACACCCATGCAAACATCGAGCCAATTACAGACGTGAATCAGATCTTGTTAATTTAATGTACTGCACACAGGTCACCAGCAAACATTTTCTGATTAATTTAATTGCTTTCGGGGACGAAGGAGCTGGACGTGAAGAACAGAAACAGCTCCAATAATTCCACTCAGGACTTACTTCCATTCTGATGTTAGTAAAATAAAACTGAGTGTGTTGAGCTCTAATTATCCAGAATTATCTAAAGCTGCTGCTGAACTTTCACATTTTTGGGGTCATTTGCTTCTCTGCTGTGAAAATGTGAGAATTAATTCATATAAAGACAGCTGTTAATTGGAGGCCTGTGAGAGTTGAAGTCTCCAACCTGTGTTTTGTGTATTTTGTGTTTCTGCCATATTCCTCCTTACCTGAGCCAGCCGTCGTGGAGCTGCTGTTGCTCTGCAGGCTCCCATTCCTGAGGAGTGACGGGGACTTCTGAATGCCACCAGCCATGCCCATGACCCCCAACCCCCTTTCTCCTCCTCCTATTCCCACTCCTAATCCGCTGCTGGAAACCAAACCTGACCGTCCTGAAAGCGTCGAGGACGAAGTAGAGGCAGCGGAGGAAGAGGGGGTGGTGCTGGCTGCGGAGGAGGTGGGGAGCGTTAGAGACGGCGCTGCCTCAGAGGGCTTCACGTCCGTGGTGAAACAAGGTCCAAATCTGTTTCTCCAGTTGCCCTTCTTTTTCTTCTTCGCGCCATCTTCCGCTCCTCCTGCGGCCGCTCCGCCGATCCCCAGTCCCGAGCTGGAGGGCTGAGGCCGCTTGTAGCCCGTCGACCCAACGAGGCTCGTCGCTTCACCCGCTGCGTGGCTGAGGGAGTTCTCATACAGCTTCCCACCAACTCCTATGAAGAAGAAGAGCGAAACTGAGTAGTGGTGAGGTCTTTCTGCCATTCAGTACCAGGAATGAGCCGATTACCGGCTTCAAGGTGTACTACAGAGTTAAAAAGTCACAGTAGTCAAACCATTTCTACAGTAAAAACATAACAGAGAGAGGAATTCACCCTAAGCCTTTATGTTGTTAAAAAAAAAAAGAGATTTTCAGTTGGTTGTACATTTTATCTGATGGAGTCATGGCCCGTCTACCAGAGAAGCAACGCCAGTCTCTCTTTTCAAGGTAACATTGTTCAGAAACAAACGTTTGCTACAAGAGTTAGCAGGTTAGCAGGTGAAATATACAGCTGACACCGATTCTAAACAGTCTGTCAACATGTTCACTCATTTTCTCCTTATTCATGATTGTGCATTAAAATAGCTATAAAAAATAGTTTTAAATATTAGCGTACCATAATACCTATTAGGGATGCATATTTTAAGCAAAAAATCTTTGAATTTCTTCAGTAATTATTAGATTTTTCTTTGAATATTCATATTCTGTCAGTAAAGCTGACCTTACATTTTATAATCCTTTCAAAATAAACTACAGTGGCAGAAACGGATGCTGGGGACACTCCATGTTGTTTCTCTCTTTTTTTGTTTTGTTGGAAATGGGGGTTGGTGTATTGTCAGAGGAAACAACTTGGTGCTACCAGATGTTGGAGTAAAAACCAAAAAAAAACAAAAAATGAATTCTTCAAATTTGTCCATTTTAACTAGACTTTGAATATTTAAAAGTAATTCCCTATCCCTAATACCAAAATATAATCAATATTAAGCATGATGTAATAGTATTTGCATTTCAGTTTTTAAATCAAAACGAATAATTCACATTTTTTAATTTTCATTTCATTACAGCAGAACCATAGTATGTTTGGTCAAGGTTATCACGCCATCAGAATCTCATATCGGACCCGGCCTGTTCAGTGCTGCTTCTTTATGAGTTAATTTGTTGAACAAGCATTCTCACAAATAAGTTTACCAATGATGTGGTAAAATGCCTAAAGTAAATCAGGTGAAAGGCAAACAAGTGAAATTACAGACAACGAACAAAAGTGCGGCACCTGCAGAAGCTGTAGTAGCAGACATAAGAGAACCAAAGAGAGTTGCAGTTCCCTCTGAAACTCCCCCCTCCGAACTTGGTTTCACCAGGCAGCTGCTGAAGGATGGTGGGGAGGAAAAAGAAGTTCCACCACCGGGACGTAACGACGAATCTGAGAAGCTTAGGAAGTCTGAGGAGGAAGGGGCAGAAGGAGTTTTGCTGGCGCTGGTCAACAGCAGGCCTGGGGGACAGAAAAAGACAGGTGGGAAACAATGACGAACGGAGGAAACAAAAGAAGTAGTGAAGTTGGAAAGGAAGGAAGCGAGAGGATGATATTGAGAGAAATAAGAGCAGGGAAAACAGACATTAATGCTGTGAAAGTTTCCACAATGCTCTTTAGGGAGGAACAAGAACTAAAATAAGCGTTTTATCTGCTCCTACACTTTATCTCCTAAACAGTCAGCCCTTCCGGATCATATAGTCCTCCCATTTATCAGAGGAAGTAAGCCTCTCTGAAGGACACCAACAGATACGGAACATGACTCCTCTCGTGTCTTGACCTCCTTGCATGTTCTGCTTGTGTTTTACGAACAGGGTCCTAGATTACAGGGAGCCAGCTGAGATGAAGCTGCGATATCACAACCACACACAAACGTCAACTACACAGTGCTTATATACGCACACACACAGCATTAATCACCTTCTTATTGGGGTCTAAATTATGTTGATGTATTTTACATTGTGCTGCACTGGCAGTATTTTTTATTTTTTGGGGTGGGTGGGCTAAGTAGTAAGAGCAGCTGATTTGTCATTGCATTTCCATTTTTCTAACTGCAGGGATAACTCCCACTTGTGGGAAAATTAACATACAGCACCATTTGCTGCCATCAATTCACCTTGATGGAAAGGCCCCGTGGAAACGGAGGCAGATGTAGAGGAGGTTGCCATGGTGACCACAGCAGAGGGTAGGGGTTTCCCTGAGGAGGTGAGAGACTTGCGCCCGCCCCTCTGTCCCACCGCGTGACCCCCGCCACTGTTCTTCTTGTTCTTGACCTCGGACGCCGCCTTGCCAGCGTCTGTGGCCAAGCCATCCTTGGAGCTGCTGCCAGGGTGAGCAGATGACACTTCCTGAAAGTTGGCGTTGGTGAAACGGGCGGTGTTGTCTTCCAGCCGCTTCTGTGAGGCCGCCGCCAGAGAGGTTACACCTCCCCCTGAGTTACTGCAGTTGAAGGTCTGGAGGAAGAAGGTGAGAAGAGAGGAAAATAAATGGCGGAACCATGGAAAAAAATGATCAAATCATCACCGGGTGAGAAAGATAGGAATAAATCAGAATAAAGGTGACCTCACCTTGTCTGGGACCATAATGTTTGGAAGGACAAGTGAGGGCGACATGTCCATCAAGCCTTTCTTGTGTTTCGGTTTGTGTCTGTCCCGCTCCTTGTGTTTCTGAACAAAAAGGGTGAAAAATAAAATAAAAAACAGATGTATGAAGCTGCTCAATGCAGGCGAGAAAAGTAACAAACACGACATTTTAAAGACTCGATCTAAGATTAAAGCCAGGACAGCCACAAAAAACAAAGAGAGTGATGAATAAGAGATAAAAAGAAGCATTTAGCATCCTGCTGTATAGAGAAGAATGCATCTAAGTGCCTTGTGTTAAAGAGTAAAGGGTCTTCTTGCTTCATCCAATCATATCATTCCACTTAGACCATCAAAGCTCAATTTACACCCTTGCCAGCACACAGACACTGCCACCCTCTGCTCGCACCCAAGGTGGAGACTGGTTGCCAGCACATTTACACCTCACGTGCACGTCGCACATTCTGACACCTCTCCCACATAAGCATATACGCAGAAAGGTGCACAAACTCTTTAAACGCACACTTGAATGTGCGCAGACACACACACTTTAGGAAATAAGCAGAAAAAATATGCACCGATCCTGAGAAACGACAAAGGACTCGACATGCTCGTGACGATCAACGTTAGAACTAATATGAAACACCAGAAACTGTCCCCACTCCCCCGTTCTTTGAGGGTTTTGGTAAAGACTGATTGCATGGGGGGGAAGGGGGGGCTGCCTGTGACGGTTTAGCCAGACTTCCTCTGTGAGTGGCGGTTAACAGACAGCACCGGCCGAATCAGGAGATAGCAGCGTTGTTGTGCTCCCTCGGCACACTGGCTTCCCCTATGCTAAAGGGCAGGAGCTGTGTCTGTATTTATAATTCAGATGAGGAGTGAAACTTTAAACAGGATTCCTTTTGTCCTGCTTCTTGACAATGTTGTTCCCCTTTAATTTTGTCTAAAGAAAGACAACTTTTACACCTAAAGTTGGGCGTTTAAACCAACATTTTGAATGTAAATTTTAATTTATGCTGCGTTAGGCCACAGTGTCTCATAAATTATTGAGATAAATGAGCTGTTTTGTATTTAAGTGCAGAAGTTACCTACACAGGACTGTGAATAAACTGCCAAAACAAATCAATCTTTTCTTTTTCCATCCTCATATTTTTGCTTTTCATTTTAATAAACCTATATGAGATGCTGCAGTTGGTAAATGTGCATTTTTAATCACCTGGCGCTAAGGGGCAGCGATGTTTTTGCTCATGTTTGCTTGTGTTTGTTTATTTGTTGTGCTAGGAAAATATCGCATGAGCCTGTGGACAGTGTGGTAGTAGCTGAGAGTCATTCCAAACACACACTGCAAATGCCGAATGATCACGTGGGACCTGTTCTTAAAACTATTAGTCAATTCTGTCTGTTAGCAAAATATCTCATGAACAACCACACACATTTTAACACAAATTTTCAGAAAGTAATCACTGGATGTGCATCTAAAACCGATTTAACTTTTGGATTCAATTCCATTCATGATGGCCGCCACAGCTAATCTACTTTAGCCAACACATAAATGGCTAAAGCCCGGTCAAATTTACAGATATTGAGCAAACATTTGGTGTGGTAATAGCTGAGAGTCATTCACAACAGATCACGCAATATTTCACAATATTACACGAGAATGCACATAACAATTTATAAGATTAGCTGTAACTCTGTCCCTTTTAATCACAAGCTGATCTTAGTTTAAAACTTTGTCATAAGAGGTGGTGGGCGATATGCATTTCTTCAGGAAATTATAGAATTTTAATGTGTTCTGGTTTCAGAATCAGAACAACCACGGAGTTATTTCAAACATGATTTAATGCAGATTAAACACAATTCACTCCAATGTCAAATATTAAACAGATTATAGCAGATTTTGACCAATGTAAAAGACTCTTAACTAAATGTTTAAAGCTACTATAACTTCACCGAGGTGTTTTAAAACTTGGACAGTAGAATATCCTGTGTAGGATATTAATCCTGTGTGGCACAAACTTGTCCAAACTTATTTATGTGCAAGTTTTTAAAGAGTTTTAGCCTCTACTGTGATATTTAAGTTAAATGAAAACTTTGGTGCAATTGATTATAGACAAAAGCTGCATTTGGGGAAAACAAAGGATTACTGGTAGTTTTACATCATTATAAAACAAGAAACTAAAGATGCTGTAAGTCACATGATTAGAAAGAAGTAGCTAGAAATTTGCTTTTTGTTTAGTTACTCGTTTATCCGTGTTGACTTGTCTATTAGTCAACTAATTAATCAACTAATGAACTATTTTGAAGACTTGTGCTTTTTTCCATACTGTGCTACAAAAATCAGATTTTTACAAAGAAGGCAGAAGAAGCTAAAGCCTTCGGTGAAACAAAAAGGTGTAAAGACAACAGAGAGGTGGAGAATCAGACGGACAGAGAGCTGAAGTCTTTAGGGTTTCCCTTGTTGTTTTTCATTAACATTCCTGAGGTAGGTGTTGATGGACAGAAGCTGAGCTGCGAGGCTCGGGTAACACACACACTCACAGCACCCACAGCACTGGGCGTGGGAAACATAACACACACACAATGTAATTCTGACACGGCCTTATCAATCAGGTCAATTGATTATACAGGCGGAGACAAAGCCTTTCAGCGCACTCTCTCCTCTTTTTGTCTGTCGCTGCTCATCGCCGGCCTGATCGTTTGACATGTCTGAGGGGCTTTTCAGACTGTGTGGGGTAAATGTGAGCCGTTCCTGACAACAACTGCATCTATTAACTTTTTGACTCTTGAATGCAGATCACTGACTTCAGAGGAGGAGGGGGGGGATCACTTTTCAGGTTGACACACTTTTTGTTCAAAATGTCTCTTCAATTAAATTTCCCTGAAGCTCTTAGCAAACAGGAGCATCTTAAATTGTGAACATTTAGTCAAACCTGCCACATAAAGTTATGCCTGTATTGTTTTCTAAGAACTTATTAAACAACAAATGATATAATCTAACTTTGAATTATACTATATACTTGAGTTTACTATTATCTTGGCTAAGCATAAGAAGGTGGCAGAAGATTTGCCTACTTTTATTACATTTACACATTCATTTTAGACTTTTTAAAGACATAAATGGTATTAAATCTGAAAAAGACACAAAGCAGACAAAATCTAAAGCAAAATTGTACTGAATTAATAAATGGGTGATCGTTTTAACTCTGCTCAGATACTTCAATTACCCTCTTTGCTTAATATTTCACCTTTTTGCGGTTTGAGGGATTTGTGTTTAATGGGCTTGGTTTTGGTTACGGTTAGAGCTGAACAAAATGCCAGGATTTGAGTCAATCAGAAAGAAAAACACTGGACGACGAACTGATTTAGATTGCAGAAAATGGAATCAGCACCCCTGAAACTGATTCTAAAACAAGGATGGAGTTTCTTAAACTTGACGAGCAAATTTGCCTGCCTGTGTGGTGGACGACTAACAAGGAAAAAAAGAAGTCTACTTGGATCCATCACAGCCAAATGAAATAAAACCAACCCATAAAGTTAATATATGAAACTATGGTGCTTTTATTAGAACGTTATTTAACAATACAACTGTTAAATTGATGATGGAATGGCTTGAAGCAGCTTTTGCTGTACGTTAAACGGTTTACAATTCAAATCTACGTCCTCGGGAGGATGAGGGGGCACAAACCGAAGGAGAAAGAGGGGAAGATGGGTAGAAAGAGAGGAACAGGAAGTAAGAGGGAAAATAATCCGCCCTGGCCTGGCAGGAATTCCCCTGTGCAGTTTCCTGCAGGATTTCTGACCAGCTATTGTGTGCGTGTGTGTGTGTAGGTTTCCTGCAGGCCTTTTAAACAGCCGGTGTGTGTGGGGGATCTCTAAGCCCCTGCTGTAGGTTGACTGCAGGCTCTTACATGAGGTGGGTATACATCCGAACCTCCAAACCACATAACAAATGCATGTGCAGACAGACAGACAGACGCACACACAAATCTAATCCTACTGATCTCTGACCCGAGGTTTGGGATGGACTGAGTCTGTATGTGCACATGTGTTCATGCAGGAGAGGAGGGGCTCCTCTATCGCTGCTCAAATACACAAACAGTATTAATAAAGGCAAATATAACACTGTGCTCTCAAGCTTAAATCCACCAACAAAAGGTAAAATCTATGGTTCGATTTAATTTAATCAAAACCAAACACCTGGAATCAAAAGGGAGTTCCAAACACCAGAAGGCTACTGCCCACACAACAAACATTATATTTTACTGTGCTGTTATTAAAAACACTGCTTTGAAAGGTAAATGTATATTTTAAGGAAATCAGTTGTGTAATAGGTTTTATTTGCCTGGGATACCAGACCTCTAAGCAGGTGAATTTAGGGAGATTTCCAGTCAATTTTTCTGACTAATAACTTGTAAATTGTGACTTTTTAGTTCAAATATATGCACAATAATCAAATACTGTAGCTTTTTTTAATAGACAATATAATTTATGAACTTCAAGCTCCAACTGCAATGCAAAAGACCTAAGAAATACCCAAATTCTGCTGTGTTTTACATAAAACTCAAGTGTGTCAATGCAAATGTGGAGTGTGTAAGGGGAGCTGTGACACTGAGCTTGGCAGGCAATCTATAGTGAGGCGCTCAGGAGGTAGAATGGTTGGTCCTCGACAAAAAGGTTGATGGTTTGATTCCCAACTTTACTGCAGTTTCACTGGACAAATCAAGGCGGCCTTGCATAGAATATGTTCTGACACTTGAGCACACATAACGACAAAGTTTGTGAGGTATTTGTCTTTGCTTGTACGATCAGAAGACAGTTTTATGTTTGCTATAATGTCTTTTATACAGTCTTATGTTGAAAAAGCTGACGTCAACACTAAGCAACACCAATCTGATTTATCACTAATTTGGTTCTTTACTCGCAGTGATCACAACCCAAAGAATAAGTACCAAAAAAATAAAATTAATAAAAGCTGTTAATTGGTTTGATGGGGGACAAACATGATCGTGAACAAAAAACTCCCCATTTTCTCTAAAAGAAAACAACAACTTTGAAACATGCTGAGCCATCTAAACACTCTACCTACCATTTAAACTCTCAAGTATCACAGATTATTTTTTAAACTATAAGGATTAAAAAAATAAGTTTGTGCTCTCCCCTTTCTGGTAACAGGTACAAATAAAAAATAAAAAGCAGATAATTTAACACCCCCTGTGAATTCAAATGCTTATACGTTCAGAAAGGCCTGACTTATGAAGTCACAACAATGAACCAAGCATTAAAATGTGGTAATCACTGATGGGCTGCAGTCTAGCTGGTAGCTAAGAGTCCAACTAAAAATCACCTGCTGGTGGCTCTAAAAATCAGACATTTAGCTCTCAAACTCAACTCATGGGTTTCTGAGAGGCCAAGTTAACATGGAACAAAATTACAAATATGCATCGATGTTTCCCTGGGAAAGATTATAAACGAAGCTATGATGTAAAATGAAATATCTACAAAATCTTGAAAGGCTCAATTTGTTACAATTAATGCTCTTCTTATCTATACAAGTGCCTACTATCATTGATTAAGTGTTTTATTGCACACTTGCCCATCGCTCTGCAGTGTGATCATGTAACAGGGGATGTTTCATGGGTGGGAGGCAGAGAGGGTAAGATCAGAGGGCTGTCTTACCTTCTTGTCCTGGTCTGGGGGTCTATCCATACAAAGAGAGGAAGAGTCACTTAAGCTTTGAGACCTACTACCACGGCCCCTGCTCCTTCGCTAAAAAGTAAAGAGGAACTCCAAGTTACTGGATGGAACTCCAAAGAAAGAAGACTAGATGTAGACCTAATCAGCTAAGATACTAAAATAACATTAATGTCCCTTATAATACAAGAAGAACTTTGGGCAACAGTAAAACACACCAACAAAAGCTTCTTTGTCCAAACTTTACACTTTAGTGTTAACCCAACATTTAGAAACTCTGGCCATAAATCAACTTCCTGCCGCTCTGAGTGTATTTTACTGTAATGACAAACTGATCAATACATTACAACCACATCACCATCAGGTGTTGGTCAAACACTCATCCAGTAAGGCCAGTTTTCAAAAGCAAAGATTATAGGAGCTAAAAAAAAACACATTAGAGGGACACCTTCTTTGTCACACAACATCTTTGCCCCTTCAGGGTCCATCCGAATTTCAGATTGTGAAACTTTAACGTTATTATTCAATAAGCCTAAAAGTAAGACTAAAACCATCTGGTTCTGCAAAGTTATACAACAAAGTCTGCCGATCACAGCCAATAGAAGATCTCCAACAACCAGCCAGACCATGAGGTCCATCAACAGAAATGTTGCAACCACAGATGCTTTTACAAGTCTGAAGCAGAAACAAAAGAATGAAATGTCTGGCTAAAATTAAATACATTTTAGCTTTAGACTAAAGAAGGATTAATCAAAGTCAGGAAACAGGGTTTACAGCCCAAATCCTGTCAAGAGGAGGAAACATCCATCCGGTGTTATTTTATGAAACCCATTCAGTCTACGATGTTGCTTTTTCCATCATTAATTCACTCACGTACGTTCTTGTTTTCCAGACAGTCCCACCATAATGACATTATACCCCAGCATCGAAAGCAATTTATACACAATCAATGTAATCAATGTAACAGCTTGAGTCTTTCCATCAGGATTTGTTAAAATTGAAAAATGTGAGAATGCTTGTGTTTGTGTTTGTGCACCTAAAGCCAGTCCAGTCAGATAGTTGTAGCAGATATTTACTCGCCTGCCTCCAACTGCAGAAATGTCCAACAAGTTGTCGCAACAAGTAATCTCTTTAGTGGGAATGGAACGGTTTAAGAAAAAGACCCGAACGGTTCGGGTCACCTGTCTCGGTTCAGTGAATGTGCCAAAAAAAAGCCAGTAAAGTGCAGCAAAGGCAGAAAGCAGCTGCCAGGTCAGATCATGAAGGATTATAATGTGCTGATCTGACAAAGTAGAGATCACAGGATGGTCTAAGGGACACAGTCTATCTGTTGTTGTTCTATGCCAGTGGTGTCCAATCCTGATCCTGGAAGGCCACTATCCTGCATATTTTAGATGTTTTCCTGCTCTTCAGCAGGTCTTCAAGCTCTGGAGAAGCCTGTTAATCATTCAGACAAACATCTAAAACATGTAGGATAGCGGCCCTCCAGGACCAGGATTGGACACCACTGGTCTATGACTCAGTCTTTTTCCTCAGCCAAATCATTTATTTAATGCCCACCATAGAGAAACAGCAATCAACCAGCCACAGCAAACTCGAGGAAGTGCCATGAATTTCTCACACAGGCAGCAGCACGAGCTGAAAATGAAACCAAAACGAAGAACTTTGTCCCTGAAAACAACTTTACCATCGATTTATAAGTACGGTTTAGCTTTTACACAAAGAGGAAGCACAAACAACAGTTAGGATCGCACGTCGTACGGCAGCACCAAACATTTTCAACCACTTAAAGAGGCGGCATCAGAAAGAGGAGCGGCCTTGCCACAGTCAGGAGAGGGTTTAGACTGAAACAGACCACTTAACACAGGCGTTTCATAAAAGGAAAATCTTACTTTTTGCTAAATAAATAAAAATCATTTTAAAATAAGCAACGTCTCTTCATTTACTGTGCAAACATTGCACCCAGCTTTAACCAAAAACACAACGACCAGTTTTTACACAACTACGTGACACAGATTTAAGAATAACTGAGGGTGGCTTATCTGTTACAGACATATAGTATTTGTGGAGACTTTACAAAACAGGGAAGAAAAAACAAAAACCTGGACCGAACCGCAGATTTTGTGAACCGTTCCAGCTCTGCTCTTTAGTGAAAATGTGCACTGACAAAACACGTCCTCCACATTTAGAGTGTTTTTCCTGCTAATTCATCTTTTTAGGGACTTAACTCAGACAATCTGTCAACAGCTAGCTATTTTACCCAAACGAATAAAGGTTGATTTAATCAGCCTGTGATCATGCTAACTGCAGGCAAAGAAATCATCAAAAAATTTACAAAAGTTTTTATTTTCTTTTGATTAAATAGAAAATTTTATGTATTAAGAAATTAAGCATCTGTTTGATGTTGCTGTAAATATAACTTGACCCAATATGAACAGACAAGCAACACGAGGGCGTGGACTAGAACAAAATTTAAGAGATGAAGGCAGATGAAGGGTGACCAGAATCAAAACATCAGGTGGAAAAGAAACAAGAAGTGGCGAGACGAATTCACTCAGCCAGAGAAAGAGGAAGCGGGTGATGAGAAGTAAAAGATGTCACCACGAGAGATTAGAAATTGTCAGAGAGGGGTGGGGGGACCACGACTGAGAAAAACAAACTCGATACAGAAGGAACAGATAAACAGAAAAACGTGATAATTGAGAAAACAAAAATCGTGTTAAGAGGAAGAACATGAAAGAGTTCTGAAATGAGAGGAGGTGATGATAAGTCACCTCTAACGCAGCAATGAAGGTCACAAAACAAAATGCATTTCTCACTGAATTTAAAACAATATTTGTTATATTTATTTATATTCAAACACACCCAGCTTCCCTCTTACACTCAAGCATGCACTGTACATTTAATTACATGCAACAAACCCTGAAGCGGTCACGGCTCTTAATACCGCGTGTCATACTTTAAACTAAATTCAGGCAATGAATAATTAACTCTATTATTAAGAAAAAGATGGGAAATCCAATTTATCCACATGTGTGGAAACGGGTCACGGCTGCAAATACAGTTTTCCAGACAAATTTTCCATCTGGTGAAGTGTGGAGCTGTGGGTGAGCGTGTTACAAATGCAAAACAAAAAATAAATAAAATCCTCAAGAGGACACTTACCAGCTTGCTGTGATGGTATTTGCAATATCCACAGTATTTGACATTATCTGCGTCTGAGCCTTGTTCTTCACATAACAACCCTGCAAACTGGGCACTGCCAAATAAAGAAAGAATATGTTAAAAAAAACAGAAAAATAACATTAAATTTGTGTGTAATATTTAAAATGCAATGCTTAACAAGAAATCATCAATCAAATACATATTAGTTTGCTTGTAAAACCCCAGTCTGGTGTGGGAAAATGATAACTCATTGACCATCGGACATGTCTCACCATGTGACGTGGAAGGCCTGTCGGCAGCCATGTTTGTTGCAGGTCATGCAGGCTCCTGTGGCGGCCTTACTCTCTCTGCCCTGCTCTTCACAGATGTAACACGTCTACACACACAAACACACACATTCATTTCAATTCAAAGGCAAGATGAACTCTCCCTCCTTTAACCTGAACGTGTTTTTGTGACAAATGTAGGGAAAGATGCGTTTCATTACCTTGTTGTAGCGCTCATGAGGCACAGACTGGAGTACTATGGGCTCCATAGTTGAGACATTTGCAAACTCCACCTCGGGTATGTAAAGCGCACAAACCACATGGGCCCAGCCTGTTAAAAGTCATAAAACAGGACTATAAGCCTCTGTGAGTATTTGTCTACAGCAGTACGTTTGCACACAGAAACATTAACTGAATGCTTTTATTTTGAAGGTAATAAAGTTTGAGCAGAACTGATGTCTGATTTGTTTCTTGCTCATTTCGGAAAAGAAAACAAAACAGGGCTCCTGACTCAAATTTTCAAAATTTTAACATTGACATGTCTGTGAGTTCACTCTACATGTTCATACAATGGTGTGTTTTTATTATCTGCCTGCTTCAAACATCATTAAAAACCCCAACATCTTCACATTTATGTACATGTAAATTAAAAGTTTATACTCTTACTATCAGGGTTCAAGTCTTCTTCAGTACAAAATGATGTTGATGTGGAAAAACTACACTCTCTTATTTATTAAAATAGAAAAACTGCACAGTTTATGGCCAGGCTGTGATAAAAAGTTGCAAACTGCATATGTAACAGGTTAATAATCTGCAGTCTTTACATGCATTGTAAAAATATTAATAATAATAATAAAATATGTTGCATGTTTGAGCAATTTTTGGAAACATGGATTTTTATCTTTTAGAAAAGGCCACGGGGAACAGAGTCTAGAAACACCATACTTATCCAGACCTGGAAAATGGTAAAAACCAAACTCCATACTTTTCAAAACTGCGTAGGAACCCAGACAAAAAGCTAGACAGTGTTGTATCAGTTTGGGAAAACAACATACAGTTTCTAACGTATAAGGCGAGCTCTTTGATGTGGACTGAACAAAGAAATTAAACTAGTCAGCGACGGTTCTTTTTCCAGCTTTAATTGTGCATCATTTCCATTCATCAAACAACAGAAAAGTCCGAGTGCTCCATTTACTTACTTTTAAGCTCTTAGTGACTTTTAGAGAAGATAAAATAATGGCTTTAAAACACATCAAACACAAATTATAACCCATCTTTGGTCCAGACAAGAAGGTCTGTGTCAAACATACATTTTTCCCTGGCCCCTTTGCTAAACATTATGTTTATGTGTCAAAACATGCAAACCTTGGAATGCAGAATCTCACATGTTTTAATTTGTAAATTGGAAGTGTGTGTACCTAAGCATCTGTTTATTGAGCTCCGACACACACACACACACACACACAGCTGCCTGTCAACAAAGACAAACTGGGGGCAGTAGAGTGACAGCAGGGCACGGTGGACAGGCAACAAAATTGACGATAGGTTGAGGAGGAGCTGGAGGAGGTGAACAGCAGGTCAGATGGAGGTGGGAGTCTCCAACCACACTGGAGGTGTCTGTTTTTTTCCCCCCACAGCTGAAACAAAAAACTGGCTTAAACTTACAGTTGAACCCGTGACCTGCCTTTGACCTGGTGAGTGGGACGAGTCAGGGGGCGGCGGGGGGGCGGGATGGAAGGGTGGAGCGGATGTGAAATGTGGGCACGTTGTTTCGAAGGATCTGGAGCAGCCCTATAAACCATGACTATAAAACGTAGCGCAATTTCACCCGTTAGCCTAAAAGCTCAAAGTTTTAGTAAAAAAAAAACCCCACACGGACATCATTTTATTGCTGAATTTACTTCAAAAAAGTATCCGATGTGCAAAGTCACAGATCTTTAATTATGGTAATGTGCTTCATATTGTCATAAGTATAGAAACACTAAAATTCAGCACTACTTTGAAAAGAAATGTTCAGTTTGATTTTATTTTTCAATGACTTGTGAGCTATAAATTATCTTCCAACACAATCTAAATAATAATGTGTATAAATACTAACTGTCACTAAAACTTGCAACAGAAGTAGGTACGACTACGCCCGTTTTTTTACTTCTAATCCAGTCAAATTCTTCTACTTTGCCCACCTGAAATAACAACAACGCAGATCAACAAGTGACAGGGAGCTGACAAGGGAGCCGGGGAAAGAGATGGTGAGAAAAATGCAAAGAAAAAGCAAAGAGACAGAGAGGGGTCATGGGAAGGGTAAAATAAAAGAGAAAGTAGTAAAACGGTGTGTGTTAGTGTTGTCCCGATGCCTCCCTGCAGGCCTGGACACAATCCCACAGCTGTGCCTCTCTCTCTGACTGACTCACACACACACACTTACATGCACACAGAATATTTACAGTCTCCACCAAGATGACCTCCCAATGAACCCCGCGAGGAGACTCCTCACAGGCCACGCACTATACCCATCCTGCCCCGCCCCCTCATAAACATGCACACACACTCGCACACTCTCATAAAACATGGACTGGCGAGGACGGTACACACAACAAACAGCTACATAACTCTCCCAGCACGCTCACGGCCCTTCAACTTGCTGGTGATGTGCAATTAAAGACAGCAAAACACAAAAGGCGAGGCACAGATGTGAGTGGGTGCATGTGGCTCTACCTCCGTTATCTGTCCTCTTGAGGGCTCCATCTTTGTGGGGACAGAGCTCACATCTCTGTGGGGACAAGAAAAATCCGATTAGGAACAACAAGTCAAACTCTAAGACTTTCTGTGAGGTAAATAAATGACAGTGTGTGAGACGAGATGTGAGGAAACACCCTCATTATCTGCCTCCTAACGTCCCTTCTCAGAGGACTTGTCTATCAACACAAGCAGGTCCTCAAGTAATCATTTAAGCATCTCTCCTTCTGATGAGTCAGCTCATTCTCAACTTACACATCAGCAAAACGTCAAACCTGGTTTTACAAGGAGCAGTCTGAATGAGTGATCTGAAACTGAAATATAGTTAAGCCTAATATCTTTAGTGTAAAAACAGAAATAAACGAGCAGCTTTGGTACTACACACTGCACAACATTAGGTCTTAAAGACAAAATACACCAACAACTTATTTGACTCTTAATGATGTGAATCCTGTTTGTTTTCCTGCACTACGCTTTTTACAATCTAACTTCTTCTGTTATTTTAGGCATTTAAATTCAGCTCATTCAGGAGGTGGCTGCTATGACGTTTTTTGTACCTTTTATACTTTCAAAAAATATTTAACTTCATTTACAAATATTTTCCCCATAAAAACACATTGAGATCTCTTGAATTTCTTCAAAAACATTGTTTTATTCAAAACCTGCTTCAGCATACTATCTCTATTTTTGTTTTGTATGCTACTTTTAGCTTTCAGGTAATCTTTTTGCTGCTTTAAGCTAGTTTTTTGCAAATTTTAGCTTTTAGCTACCATTCTGCTACTTTAACTTTTAACAAGCCTTTTGCTACTTTTAGCTTTTGGTTAAACTATTACTGCTTTAACCTAGCATTTTGCTATTTTGGGCCTTTAGGTAGCGTTTTGCTTCTTTTAGTTTAAACAACTCAGTTTCAGCTTCTTCAGCAAATTTCAGCGCTCAGCATTTCTACAAAACATGCCGTTTTTCTGGCTCTCCAAAGATCTCTTCATTCTCTGGGTCTAAGTAGCTTTTATAAGTCTTTTAATTCTGTTCTAGTTATTTTTTATTTTGGACAACTGGAATTAAAATAGACAGAAAATACAAAAAAATGTGTTACTGACGATCAGACAAAAACTCTAAATCCAAAACTCACACAGTCTGAAAAAAGGTGAAGAATGATGCAAACGCTTATAAATTCAAACTTTTCTTGTCTTTATTTTTATAATATAAAAAGGAAGAAACAAAATCCAAACAAACCCACAAGAGAAAGAAAAAATAATTAAATAAATCTACTTAATATTAAAGAGAAACTTTATAAAATAAAAAATATAGTTTATATATTGTTTTGGAACTTAAAAAGTAAGAAACATTAGTTATCAGGTGTCTTTCCCACTGAGTCACATTTAAAATATTTTATCTATTTATTTTTTTACATGACTGTGCAAAAGTCTTCAGCTGCTACTCATTACTTTGTGTTTTGCTTTCAAGAAGACGGACTTTCTTACATTTTTTAAATACTTTTATAAACTCCTTATCTCCTAAGTTGTCTTCTGAACAGAAAACAGACGCTGTTTATGTTCATAGTTAAGTTAACAAAAAAAAAAGCATTCCTCTGAAAATGTTCAGGCACGAGGATTGCACTGAAAATTTGTGAAAATTCAACCGGTTGCCAAAATAATTCATTTAAATAATTTTGAAAACGAAAGATCTTCAAAAGCTATAAGAACTATTGCTTAAAAACATTTAAAAATTACAACAAAAAGTCTGCCTTTTTGGAAGTAATGTATAAACAAAACGAGGGTTGGTTTAAGACCTTTGCACAGAATAGAGAATACACAATAACTTTGAATAAAAAGTATGAGAGGGAAAAAAAACATAATTGTACAAATGAAATACTTAGCCTTGTTTTAAAGTGTTTGGACACATACCAGTGCCATAAATTTACTTAATCTAAACAGACTTGTGTAATATACGGACTCGTCAAATTTCTAACCTATTTTTAGGCGTAAAAAGAAAAGAAATTAAGTGTCCTACATCAAATTAAGAAGACAGAGAAACACTTTGTGTTAAAGCTAAGGAACATTTGCTCTTTCTGCACACATGAACACAAAAAGAAGCTCTCTAGCACCTGTATCAACAGCTACATAAAGTAAATCTTACCCCGACTAAACCTAGACAGGCGCTTGGAAGTTTGCAGAGGTCATGCTAAGTTGAGCCATACCAGCTAGTGTGTTGCAACAAGTTTCACTCAGAGACCAGCCTCACGTGTAATGATTCAGAGGTCTGAGGAGTTCAGGTCAGCCTTAACGCCACTTCCTAAAGCATTCCCAGGGAAAGAATGGCTCTCCGAGGCAGCATTCCTGTCTGAACAGCTTGTTTATGCAAATGTTTGCAACACTCCATAAATATTACTCAGCAGATCTGGTAAAGGAGTCACACTGGAGGGACATTTATGATCAGCTTTTGTAAAGCTTTCAATCGCGATAACAGAAACGTTGATGCAACGATAACAACCCAGAGAAATGATGGCAGCAGCAAGACATTGTTCCAAACAATGTCTATACAGACGTCTAATTTACCTACTCCAATTAACCCTACCAAATCTGCAACAAAAAAATATATGACATAATAAAAATGACTGACTATTAAGCACATGCAAATAAATTTCTCTCACCAATAATTCCAAATGATGACACTACTATTCTGTCATACATTATAAATTGTTCAAATAAATCTTTTTTCTATCCTTTTTAAAGAGAAATTAAAACCATTTGTAACTGCAAGGATTTAGATCAAAATAAAATAAAGTCATATGTTTTAAAAAAATAGATAGTTAGATCCAGTTTCAGTCTTCTGTGTAGGATATTTTACGACACAGAAGGGTTCAAGGCTGACCTTCTAAAGATGCAGAACAAACCATCATTCTTCCACCACTGTGCTTGGTATGTTGATTTGTTGTTAAAGGGCGGCAAACCTAAACTGGGCTGTCATGTTCTTATTTTAAAGAAAAGAGGCTTTCTCCTGGTTGCTACCAATCACACTTGTTCAGTAATTATCTAATTGTCTTGTCATTAAGTTTTACATCTTAACGGAGGCCTGTAGGGTTTGAGGAGTAGCTCTTAGTCTTTGTTTGCAGTTTCTAGGAGTTCACAAGCTTTGACCTCAGGGTAAACTCGCAAACTCTAAGACTGACAACTGTTTTAAATGTCTTCAATTTGTGAATCATCATCCTTACTGTAGAGTTATTGACTCTAAATTGTTTGGAATTTGCTTTACAATCTTTCCCGGATTGACGGGCAGCTTCGAGTGCTTCTCTAATCTCACAGCTGATGTCTTTCCTCCATGGCATTGTGTTAAAACTCACCTGAATCTGCTTTTAAAGAGGTGCTCAAACTTGCTGCTGATCAGTTAATCTGAAAACTTAGTCATCCTCCTCCATCTAACTCTGTCTTCTGCATCCTCTGTCTTCACTCCAACTACCTCCATGTCCTCTCTAACTG
>JAOXNZ010000098.1:17904070-17914449 GCA_028566095.1 Kryptolebias brasiliensis | reverse complement strand
TGCAAACTCTGATAAACACCAGGCTCACTGTTATTTCAACAGTGGTGACCATTTTCCTCATCCCAACAGCTTCATGGTGAAAATATCTCAAGAAGAAGAAGTTGTACAGGAAGTATATTCTTTATACATAAATCTTGCGACAGTTTTACCTGCTTTGCTTCGAAGCAGTTCAACGTTTTTCACAGTGTTGAAGAAACAAGACATGCTGTCAGTTTAACAATTCATTCGTTTAACAAACAGTGGCCTCAGTAGCATGTGGAAGAACCATACACAGCCACAACAGCCTGACACTTCCTTATCAAGGCCTTTCCGTACTCTATGAGAAGTCACAAAGTTGGCCCCCAGTCACGTGGTTGCGTGACGAAAATTGCGTCATTTTTGCTCGCAGAGCAGCTTTGTCCGCCCTTTCGTGACACAAGGCGCGAGTCGAACTTTGTCTCAGGGGTAGGCGCCAAGTGTCGTATGATTGGTCAGAAGTTGTTGTGGGTGTATTTATGTGGAAAAGCTGGTGAGCTTTAATGGAGTCATTTTGCTTCTACTGCTCCGCTGAGAAGCAGCTGGAGGCTGTTAGAAGATACGGCCGTCTTTACAACTGTTCCAGCAAAACGTATAAACCTATGAACTTAAAAAGACCGCAGAGACACAGGTGGCTCCTCGTGGCCGTGGTGGCCAGGAGGAAGTGCGCCTCAGCCGGGCAGCGTTGGGACACGTTTCCTTCATTCGCTCATTATTGTGCGCCGTCGTATTTGGGAATGCCAAACGGCGTGCACTGTCTCAGTCTGCTTAATAAACCCGCCTGGTCGCCGTGAGGGAAGCAAAAATCTGTACAAGGAAAGGAGAGTTGAGAAGCCGGCGGGAAGAAACCCATTTTAAAGCTGTAGGAGGAGGGAGGAGCTTCCCAGGAGTTCGAGCCAAGTGTCTCGTGGACGATGAAAGGTGTGTGCGAAAATTAACGGCTCGCAACAACGTGACCGCGAACCGACTTTCTGACTTCTTATGGAGTATGCTGGAGCCGTTATGCTGCTCGCTGGCTTCGTCACACACCGCTGTGGGACGACATCCATTCTTCAACCAGCGTTTGTCACAGGTCAGTGTGTGTTTGAGCTGGTTCAGAGCCGGCTCTTCATCAACAGTACTCAATGAAGAGTTACTTGAGAGCCGAAGGAGGCAGTTCTTTCTGAGACGGTTCCCAGAAAAAGAGCCACATGTTTCATCACTAGTTGGTCACTCTGGAACGAGCAGCACGCAGGTGTTCAGTGGGGTTCAGATACCTGAGGTACCTGAAGCTCTGAACAGCAGAATAAGCTGTTTGGCATTGCAGATTTTCATGAGCACAACCAACATACTCAGCTCTGCTGCTCAACCCATAAATGCATTTTCCTTACAAAAGGTGGCATCATTTCAGGAGAAACAAACAGGCTTTTTAACAGTATAAGATTTATGACAAAGAAATAACTGACCAAACACATGTTTCCTTACTTAAGTGGTATGCTTAGTTGATAGCTGTCTTCTTAGATTATTAGTTTCTACAATAATAATGACATAAAACTAATTAAGAAAGCCAAAGCTTGGAGTTAGAGAGAGATGGTGGTTTAGAGAGTTGGGTAATTTGGCAAACTCACTGCCCCACCACATACATTATGTACCAATATCAACAAACCCAAATATATATTAAAGATTACAAACGCATTGAATCAATTTGATGTTGAATTATTAAGAAAAAAAGCAGGGGATTCTACAAGCTACTTGTGTCCTTGCACAAAAATAGAGTTTCTTGGTGACAAAACTGTGAGAATCTTGTGATTCAGGTAAAGACCAGACAGAAGGAAAACACAGATCAGAATTCAGCTCGGTGACACAGGAGGCACACATAAGGAAAATATGCCAACGTCAATCTGACATTTGTAGTATTCTGATTTTTTTTTTTTTTCCAGTTTAATGACCTAACAGGAAGGGCTGCTGGGGAACACAAACTTTCTCTCAACAGCTGCAATGAATAGAGCTCTATGAACACACACATTTTCCCCGAAGCTCACACACGCGTTGGGTGGGTGGGACCCAGCGAGTAAATTTACAAGAATCGCCAGGACTCACCTCTGCTCAGCCTTAACCCTGGCTCCACTGTCCGCCGCCCGTTAAACGAAGGATGCTCTGGACCTTCCCGACCCGTTCACTGAAACGAACAATGCCGAGTCGATGTAGCCTGACGGTTCGGGAATGTTTCTGCATCCAATTTGAAACCGAGCCAGGTGACCCGAGCTGCCGGCCAAACACACAGACAGCCTGCTTTTGTCGCTCAATTTATGAACGCTTCGAGAGAAATCAGAGCTGAAAACGGGTTTGTTGATCAAATAAACACAAAGTTAAAACTCAAACTGGTCTGCTCATTCCTTGATGATAATATGAGAAATTATTCTGATGTTGGCTTTGAAGGAAGAACATAATGAGGAAAAAAAAATACAAAAAAAGAGAAGGGAGGAGGACCCGCAGTAAGATTTGAATTTGCTCTGTTTAATTACTCAGAAATCTCAGTAAATCTGCCAAGTAGCTAAGAGCACGATGAAAAAGAGCTTTAGGGGGAAAACAAATCAAAAATATGAAAGTGGGTATTCTCTGTTGGGACATTTATATGCATGATATCACGCTGTGAATCACTAAACTGTATTGTAAAACCTACGAATATTTGACTACAAGTATAAAGGAAATGCTGCTTAAAAGGACCTTTGACCGTTAATGTGCAATACTGGCTTCTCAAACCTCACCAGCTCTGAAGTTATTAGTCATTAATGTCGTCAAAATCAACCACAAAGTCAATGAATCTGTTTTCTAATCACTTCCTCCTCTGATAGGGTTAGTCTCCGCAGGATAACGAGGCTGAAACCGTTAATGTTGTTTCTGACTCGTTTAAAATCATCATTTGTTTTACACTTTATAAGTCACATTCTGATTGGCATTCTGCACAATTTGAACGTAGGTTTGTTTTTAATTTGATGGGTGTCTGTACAAATGAAGCATCTGAATTCCCATAGTCGGAAACCTTCGAGGGGAATTAACAGGAACTTATGGGAATTAAACTGGAATTTTAAAGATAGTTTTGGGGGGAAAACATATATATTTTTTCACATAATCTTGACTGAAAGAACCACATTTCATTGCTGCAACATGCAACGACAGGTAGTACACCTTAAAGTTGTGACTTTTCATAAAATATTAGGATGAACTGCAGTCAAAGAGCTAAATGTGTAAATCAAACAATCAAAGCTGAAACTGAATGAGCGTTATCTGCACAGTTTACTGTACAAGTCAAGAGATAAAATAGTTGATTTTAGTGCAGTGGTTATTCAGCTTCTGACGCTCCCAAAAGAAAATGAGAATGGCTAAGACTTGTGACCCCAAATATTGTTAATTTAACCACACAAACACTGTTAAAACAGTAAATAAAAAGGGATATAAAGGCAACACAAATAGCTTTTTTGTATTTTGTAACAACTGCAGTAAAAGTGGGTTTTGTTTGATTTCTGGAGGTCATCTCAGGGCCCTCAACTTTACGGTGTGCGACCCACAGAGGGGACTGGACCCCAGGTTTGGGAACCACCGTATGAAGGGCATTCTTCGCCCTGAACTCTGACCTGCAGGAAGTCAACAGGTTCATGAACCGCAAACGTGACGTATTCGGAAAGTTTATTAGTTACGTTTTGCGATAAACACCCTCTGCGTGTTCACTTTACTCTTTCACGAGATTCCTGCCTTGTTAAGGATAATTTAAAGGTTTAAGGTCCGCAGAAACGGAGGCTTAACGTCATCCCGGAACCGAGCAGCAGATTAGCTAACTCTCCTACTAACGAACAGGTAGTTAGCCCGACAGGTAAAGGTGAGCAGTTCGTTTATTTTTATTTTTAGTTTTTTCCTCTTTCATCACCAGACAGAGTGAGCATTTTATTTCCAGCTCTCGGGTAATAAAAAATGGTTACGAGCACCTGTTGAGCGGGGGAGTCACGTGACGCTAACGTTACCTTAGCTGGCCGGATGACGACAAAATGTTCAGGTCGCGAAAAAACACTTCATCTCAATTTAAATTAACCGAAACGAGGCGGATTAAACCGAGCAGGGCGTCGCGGATCGATGCGAACTGACAGGGAACAAGGTGGCGACGAATTACCTGCTGAGTTACCCGTGAATGGAGGCTCCTGCGCGGCTGCGGTCCGCCGCTCCAGCTCCTGCCAGCCCTGCGGGGAAAAGCCTCACCATAACAACCGGACCTTCACCCCCCTCTCCTCCCGCTGGGCGGCGGCCGCCAGGGGGCGCCAGAGCGCACAGCTGCTCAGTTACAGCTTTCCATTTGATTCTATTTCCCACTTAATTTAGCCCCTCTATATTTCATTTTATATTTTAAGGGGGGAGGGGAGTGGAGAAAATGCACTCTGAAACAAGATTAGTTAAATGCAGTTACTTTTATGCAACATATGCTGAGATATTGAATTATTTCCACATTCCTCACAAAAATAAGAGCTTTCGAGTGAGGAACACTCAGAAACCTGGACTTTATATCATATTTTGTTGTAAGACCTAGTGGTTAGTGGGGCATGAAAATAAAACTAAAATAAAGGATGAAAAAAAAGCAGCAATTAATATTTTTAAAGAGATAAAGAATTGCACTCTACTCATTTGTGGGGTAAATCAAAAGCCTCTCTTCTTTATTCTATATTATTATTGTTATTTATAGACTAGACGGTGGTCTACTGCTACACTGGTGCAAATAAGTAAACATAAGGAAGTGCAGATAAGGAAACATCAAGTCAAACAATGACTTAAAATGGTTGTGTTACGACATGAATCCAATTATTAAAGGTAAGTTTGCACAACCAACCTTTGCAAAACAAGCGGGTGTGACGATGTAGCATTCCTCGTTCGCCTTGTTTATCAAGTCAGATATGCAGGGTGTGTTAAAATGGTTTTGGAGTAATTGCTAATGTGCTCATGTCAGAACCGTAGCTGAAAATCTGTTATGTTAAAAAGACTTAAATGCACAATAAACTGCTGAAGAGTCTCTGCTCTGCACCAAGCTGGATTTGGATGACTATACCTTTGGGTGGTTTTGTGCTAAGTCAAAATAAAATGCTTCCAGCGACATCAGAAAACCCCACAGACCCTGTGATCTGCTGACCCCTGCAGTGACTCGGCCAGTGATGCTCAGCAGAGACACAACAAGGAAACAGCTGGAGAGCTTTTGTTGTTGTTTTCAGGAGAAGACTCAGCGCAGCGCTCCTGAAGGGGTTAAAATTACCAACTACCAAACAAACAAATCAACTGGAGAAATTACATTTTTTTTGTGAAAATGCAGTATGAATCCCAAGTACTGAAATTTGATGATGAAGCTTAAACTGAGTCAATAAAGCTAAAAGTAGCAAACTGTAGCTAAAAGTACTAAAAGGTAGCAAAAGATTATCTAGACTCTAAAATTAGCAAACTGTTAGCAAAAGGGTAGATTAAAGTAGCAAAAGGTTATCTAAATGTGGTAAAGATTAGGTAGAAGTTAAAATATCAAAATGCTTAAAAGTAGCATAAAAGACATAGATAGAGCAAGTCTGATGAAGCAGATTTCTTACAGAACAATGTTTTTAAAGAAATTGAAGAGATCTCAGGGTGTGTGGGGTGATTTTTTTGTAAAAAAAAATGTTAATGATTTTAAAAAAGGATAAAAGTATTTAAAAAAAACAAACAAAAGTCACAGCACCCATCTCCTGAATGAGCTGAGCGTTTTGATGTATGAACGGCTAAAATAGCACAAAGTTTGCAGAAGTGGTTAGACTGTATGAATGTATGCTAAAAATAAAAGCAGGAAACAATCGCAGGAAAGCTGAGTCAACTTTCCAGCTATTAGTTTGTCAAACATTTTTGTTTTGCACCTTTGTGCAGAAAGAAGAACATCACAGGATAACCCCCCCTGGCCAAACTAAAGCAACATCTTCAAAGTCAGACTTTAAAGATGTTTTTCATCAGAAAACTAAAAAAAACAAAGTGGAGCGCTGACAACTTTCCCTGTCCTTCTTGGGATCAGCTTAGCAGGGATTTGTTCGGACACAATCAGCCCGTTTGGGAACAAACCTTATCCCTGGTGCTGACCTTTTCACGTAAATTCCCATTCTTCTCATGATCCGCACACTAATCCAGGAAAACCCTGTTAGGTTACTCTTCAGCAGACAGGAAAAGATAGATTTACAGTTTGTAACGACACACCGCTGTTCCAGAGGGGCATGTTAATCTACAAAGTGTGCAAAAGAAATTAAACACTAATAGGATCACGTTTGGAGACCCTGACCTTTTTAAAAAAAAAATAGATTCAAAGTTGTCTTTGGGTTTTGGACTAAACCACTAGAGGGAGACAAAGTCTCGAAGCAACAGGGTGACAATAAGAGAAGAAAACCACTAATGAAACATCAGGTGGGTCCAGGTGAAACCAACTCACCTGGACTACAAGTTTGAAGGGTTTAAATTGTTTCAAACACAGGAAATAAAGCTGAAGCTCTGTGGGGTGAGTTGTTTTTTTGGCCAGAGTCAAGTGTTTATTTTAACAACCACCTGAAAAAGAAGTGACTATATTGGGTGTTATTTAAAGGGGATGTTACTAAATTAATATTCTAGGCTGTAATATGTCAGTTAGCGCAATGAAGAGACTAAAATTAACACTTTAAAGCTGAGTGTCAAAGCTTGCGCCATGTTTCAGGACACATTCTTAAGTTTCTTGGATTTTTAAAATTTTTTTAGCGTTTCCAATCAAACCTGATGACTCATGTTTAAGGTGTGAAAGCTCTGCCCAGGTAACACTTAGCAGCTTGTAAGCAGCAGAAAATGGTTCTGAATAGCTGCTTCCTCACATGCTAAGAAGCTTTTCTGTCTCTGAGGGACAGTCTCCAGCTCTCCAAAGGCGCCCCTTTCTTGTTTTCACTGTCTTGCTGGGAAGCAAGATTTTTCACATTAGCGCTACGTTAAACCCAACAAAGGACCCACAAACCCGAAACCTCGGCTCTTTCAACACTGAATAAGATCCTGGACAGTCTCGCGGAGAACCAGCCCCCCCACGCTGAGCAGGACCCCAGAGTCATGTTGAATCACGTGATCAGGCACCTTAGTTTTATCTGTTTAATCAGAAATTAAAGTCCAACTCAGATGTGCACTTTTATCTGAAAAGGAGTAACAACCACTCCAACATGTTCTAATTCCTTATAATATTCCTCGAAGGATGCATATCGCCCGCCGCCTTTCATGACAGAATTAGGTCGTCTCATTTTGAAAAATGACGCAAACCTTGAACCGCTCACGAGCGCCACACCGAATGTTACCTTATTATCTGTCAAACTGACTGAATTATAACCAAAGGGCAGCTGGCTGTGGCGGCCATCTTGAAATAAAAACAGTTAATCGCTTGTAGATGTACAAACACTAATTACCTTCTGTCCGTTCAGTGGTTCATGAGATATTTTTTAACAGGCGCACTGATAAAAACATTGTCACCCGCCTTCTCCTTTCAGCAGCGGGCGATAATTAGTTCGATGTAGCCTCTTTGGACAGATTATCTCAGAAACTGACACCTTCAGTGTTTGTATATTAGCAAGTTTTTATGTAAATTGTAGACCAAGAATTGTAGATTGGTTCAATCCGGATTACCTCTGACTTACATTTCACCCAGTCTGAGTGGATTTTACTGTTTTCTGTATATGTTTACTTTCTTCTGATGTTTTCATTTTTACTATTTATTGCTGTTTAGCTTGTTGTTTTATAAATAAATTGACTTGACTTATGTCACCCTCAGGTTTATTTTGTTTTTAAATAAAACAAATAATAGAAATAATGCTTTTTAACCCACGTTGAGGAGATGGATTTGTGTTTTGATAAACTTTCTCAGAAGTTTGATGTTTACTCCAAAACGCGCTCCTCCTCGTGAAAACACACGTGCGTAAAACTTCTGTAACGTGTGTTTCCAAAGCTATTTCGGGACATCTTCGATGTTTGTGGCTTGTTGATATTATCGCCAGGGTATTGTCTTTCTCTCTGCTCTGTCCGTACACAACCCCTCCCCACGCACTGCAGACCCCCGGGGCGCGCAGCCATTCCCTCTGCGATTACGCAGCGGGATTTACATGAAACTGTTAATTGTTTGCTCTTCAAATAGAGTCAGCCTGGAGCCAGAAGTTAAGGACCGACTCTCTGACCGCCTCCCTCCCCCTCCTCCCTCTTTGTGCTCCTTCTTTCGCTCCCCTCTGGGTTTGGATCAGCATGACAAAGCACCGGCCGGAGCAGAGTCTCCTGGCACCACCCGTTCCGTCCCACCACCTTGTCGGAGAACATCGGAACCATCACCTTGACATCCACAGGCATAATGCGCAGCGGCGCTCTCCTTCCAGCGACGTAGCGCGGAGCTCAGCAGGCCCAAATTGGCGTCGTGGCCCTGTTCAGATGGCTCCTCAGCAGCCGGCGCGCCTGGAGAACCAACCGCTGCGCTCAGATGCCCACATTAAGGAGCAGAGTGAAACCCGGGACGCATGGAGCGGGCAGAAGAGCAGCGGAGGGAGGAAGAAGAACTACCAGCGGTATCCAAAACCCCCGTACTCCTATCTGGCTATGATCGCCATGGTCATCCAGCGGTCTCCAGAGAAGAAGCTGACTTTATCTGAGGTAAATAAGACACTTGCTCGAGCGCAGGGGATGTTTTACGCACGGTTCTTTAAATCTTTACATGAGAAATAATAGCTGTGTGTAGAAATTTCTTTGAACTGCACGTTCAGGCAGATAGTTTACAGTACAAGAAGTGACACTAAACAGCTCCCAAGTCAGTGTGACACTTGGGTGAGCATCCATTGTTGGTTTGCTTTGATAAGCCTGAGCTGCAGTGAAACCAGACACTGATCTGTATCAGAGCACTGATTAGATATCCACTTCATGTGTAAAACGTTCCCTTATTTAGGAGAAACAAGTCATCGCCTTTAAAACCACAAAATATTGGTTTTATTTTCCACTCAAAATCTTCCATTTAAATTCAGCTGAGAGGAAGTCTGAATCAGACAGCCATCCTGATATTTGTGTTTTGTTTTCAGATCCTAAAGGAAATCAGCACCCTCTTCCCATTTTTCAAAGGAAACTACAAAGGTTGGAGGGATTCTGTGCGGCACAACCTTTCTTCTTATGACTGCTTTGTTAAGGTTTGTATGTTCTTATCTCCCACCACTGAAGGTGATAGTGTTTTTGCCTGTGTGTGTGTTTGTAGTGTTGGCACAATATCTTATGAACCAGAGGATGGATTTTAATGAAAATCTTGAACATTATTATCTGCAACCAATTCAGTTTTGGAGTCAGCCTCGATCAGGATGGCTAAGCAGATTTGGCCAACACAAAAGTGGCCCTAACTGCATATTTTGCAGTTTTTGTGCAAAATTTCAGAATGATAGTAGCTGAGACAAACCCCTAACAGATACTCCAAGTGCTACTCATTGTGCAATATTATAATTGTATTTTGCTTCAAACTTTGGCATTAATTAGTGACGTCAACCATGTTTGTCTATTAGCAAAATTATTAATGAACCACTGGGCATCTTTTGGAGTCATCTTAAGACGGCTGCCACAGCTAATAACACAACAAAGATTATAAGTTAGTCAGTTTTACAGATATTGAGTTAAAACTTAATGTGCTAGTAGCCAAGAGTGATTCTCAACACATACTTTCAGCACTAACAAATCATGCATGAAAGGCGGTGGGGGATATGCATTCCTTCAAGGCCTTTATTTAAACTTTAGTCACATCAGTGCCCTAAAGGAAATGTTGCTACTGTTCTAAGAGCACATTTGGAGAATGACCTGTTCTTATCTTTCAGTGTCATCCTGATGGGTATTTGTGAACCTGCTCTGACCAGAACTCATGTCTCTGTCCTCCTCCAGGTGCTGAAGGACCCTGGAAAACCTCAGGGAAAAGGAAACTTCTGGACTGTGGATTTGAGCCGCGTTCCTCTGGAGCTCCTGAAGAGGCAGAACACGGCGGTGTCGCGCCAGGATGAGACCATCTTCGCCCAGGATCTGGCCCCCTACATTCTTCAGGGGTACAAGCCAGAATCAGAGCTTCCTGCTAGTTCTAATACCTCCCTCCCACCCGTGCGCTCCCGAGACCCCTCACCACCACAGGGGGATCCGTTTCGTCCCAAGCTGGAATTGTCCTTCGCCATCGACTCCCTGCTGCACAGCCTGCGCCCTTCGGCTGCATCTGGGGATGGAGACGTGGCTGCCCGGGACTGCTGGGGGGAGCTGGAGCGCCCTCGTTACGCCTCCTCTGCCCGCAGTGCCTCCGCCAGCTCTGCGAGCCCTGCCTCCACCTCCTCCTCCTCCTCTGATGA
>JAOXNZ010000098.1:17873192-17888599 GCA_028566095.1 Kryptolebias brasiliensis | reverse complement strand
GACAAAATGTGTCCCGTTTCAGCTCAATACGGGACGCGTACTTTTGTTTCTAAATACGGGATGATTCCGTTTTTCACAAGACGGTTGGCAACCCTAGCTCCGCCCATAAATGCATAAGACCGTTTAGTCTTATATGCATAAATACACTATAGTGCCAAAAGTATTTGCTCGTCTCCCTTCACACACATATGAACTTGAGTTCATAGCTGTAAGAGCTTCAGCTCTTCTGAGAAGTGTTGTTCTGAGAAGTTTTGACCATTCTTCCAGAAGCACATTTGTGAGGTCAGACTGATGTTGGACAGAAGGCCTGGCTCACAGTTTCCGCTCTAATTCATCCCAAAGGTGTTCTATCGGGTTGAGGTCAGGACTCTGTGCAGGTCAGTCCAGTTCTTTCACACCAAACTCACTCATCCATGTCTTTATGGACCTTGCTTTGTGCACTTGTTGGAACAGGAAGGGGCATTCCCACAACTGTTCCCACAAATTACAAACAGCTATAATTCTGTCAGTTTTACAAATATTGAGCTCGAATATGATGTGGTAATAGCTGACAGTCATCCCCAACACATAATGCTACTAGATCACACGAGATCTGCTAGAACGAGAGACAATAAGCATTCTTCAATTTCATTAAAAAACATTCGCATTTAAATGCAGGCTATGTGAAAATATTACCAGACACATTTGAAAGGTTGTGGCAGGAGTGAAAAAGCACCAGTTGTGTAGGCTTGTGCTAATAAACTTCTGATAAAACACCTGATTACTTTAACTGATCTGTAAAATGACATCCACCCATCTTTATCAATGAACACTGTTAAGATGGAACCAGAATGCATCGGTTCACATTCAGCATAAACTCCAGCAGCATTGCTCCAAACGTGATCATTCCTGCAAGTGGAAAACATCAAGACTGCAACCGTTTGATTCTTTCACACAGTTCTGCATAAAAACACGAGGACTCTGAGGTTGCAGGATATTTATTCATCATCAAGGCACGACAGTGCATCAGCAACATGTTGCTGACGTTTAGAGACATGAAACAGTGAGGACCTGTTTATGGCTTGTCAGCTCTGGACAGTAGTGTAGCTGAGGATAAGGGGTTGTGTTCAGTCAGTGCATTCTTATATGTGAATAAAAAAAGAGAAAATACTTAATGGATGCAAAGCTGTCACATTAAATCTTTAAAAAGCTGTAAAGTTTGTGTAACATCACCATACTTAAATATATTTAACGTCTTTACTAAGAATTTAAGATTATTAAGATGCATTCACCTTCTCTTACTAAAACTTTGATTTGACAGTGATTAACACTAATTTATAACACAATACTCAGGAGAAACACTTCCTCTGTGACCTGTGAAACATCCTGAGCAGTACAGATGTACGACGTGAGTGAACGACACACAAATATCTTGTTTCTATCACGTTAGAAGTAACGATCAAAATCAAATGAACTAGACAAAACGTAAATGTCTTTAGCTGCAGAGCACACACACACACACGATGTCCTACTAGAGTGCCTGTAACTCCCTACATCTGCTTGATTTTTGTGCAAAAAGGTTACATGTCAAAAACCAACCAAGGATTTAGTCACATTTTTCAGAAAACTTTAAATTAGTAACAGTCTATCACAGCGCTTTGTGCAGAGGAATAAGGACACTTCAATTTTATGCAATGCATCTAAGTTTGTCACATCAAAAACACAAAAAAAAACATGCCTATTTGGCTACATCTGAAGTGCAAATGTTTAAAAAAAAGGCACCACACGCATTCAACGTTATTCCTTCAACAAACGACTAACCATACTCACCATCAGTCAGGAAAGCAAAAGACAGTTAAAGATCTGCTGAGAGGAAACTGAGAACGTCTTCACACAAGGGATCATTTTTGTTTCAAATATGTCTCAGTTACAAGCCTTAGTTCATCCTGCCGTGTTTTATGTGAACAGTTTTTTTCCAGTTCAGTCCAGGACTCCCTCTGAGGACAGTCTTCAGTATCAGTGACAGTTTTGACATTTTGGATGACATTTCTGATTGTTGACATTACATCGACATCCTCCACTGGTGTCTCCAGGACCCTTTAAAATGACAAGAACGAAGAAGGTGATGTTCACATTAGAAGAAGAGAGAAAAAGATGAGTACAGAAGGATACCATTTGGGGAAGATTTCTTACCCTTGGCCCCCAGCGAGGCCCTCTGGTTACCCAGCAGATCTCAGTGTGACAGACAGTGCAGCGCAGCCAATCACATCCATCTCTCTTCTGCACAATGATCCCACACTGAGGACAGTGCATGGCCTCCCCCGACTGCACAAGAGTCTGTTTGTGAGAGACACAGAGAGCAGGAATGTGGTCGGTGCCAGGAGATGCAGAGCAACACTAGCAGCTACACATGGATCATTCCCCTCTTTCATTATTCCTTTTTATTAATCAAAATCTGATTAACTGCTCATAGTCGGAAGGAGTTGGTGTTTTTGCCGCTAACCTTCAGTAGGTGTGTCGTCCTTCTGGCAGCAGAGTTATTTATAGCTCGTGCTGCAAGATCATCCTGATACTGTTTGCAGTTCATTCCTTCGTGGATAGCCTGTGGACAGAAGAATCAACAATTTCAGTCAAATTCTGATGCTTAATCAATCCATCTCAGGTTATTAGACCAAAAATTAAGTGTTAACTCAGAGGAGAATGAGCTCCTTTGCATCACAGGCAGGCCTCTTCTCACCATTTTAAAATCCCTTCTGGCGTTTCGTTTATTTTAAATGTTTTTTCTGTTTGCTTTGTTTTTATAATAGTGCTGTTAATGTTTTCATGTCATGGTTTATGCTGTAATGGCTTTGGTATGCCTTCTATTTATGGTTCCGTACAACATTTTGGTCATTTCTGGTTGTTTGAAAGTGCTTTATCAGTAAAGGTGGATTTATGTGATGTGTGTATTCCCACTATACGCACAGATGATTTTATGTGTCACTCTCAATACACACCAAGACAAAGTTGTACAACTTTTAGAAATGGATGAATAAATCCTAGAACCACAGACTGTATATGTGAACCCTGAAGAGAAAACCGGAATGAGACCAACCCTCCCTGTCGGCTGCTTCCAGCAACAACTTTTAAGTCTTAAGTCCCTCCACATACACAAACGGAACATTGCTGTTGGTTAAATAATAATAATACGCCTGGGATCATTTTATTATAAAGCCCCACATCCCTACTGAGCAGACTCTGGTTCTAAAAGTAAAACGTGGTAGCTTCCATAAAACAGGATTAACTTGTTGCTTTAATTTCCAAATAGAGATGGAGGAGATCAATATATACACATTTATGACAGGGACGCTTTTAGTAAGTGTGAGTTGTACACATTTCCAACCTTGCAAATGAGGCAGTTGTGTTTCCTACAGACAGGACAGTGAAAGACATTGACAGTGTCCTCGTACACACACCATCCCACACAATCAGGAGTCGCACAATGATAGCTGCCTTCGCACCGAGACTCCGCCACTGACAGGCCTCTCTGCAGCCACCGCTCGTACTCCTCCGCTGGCAACAGCTGCAAATAAGGACAAGATGGAGTGTTAAAGTGTGCCAATGTACAGATAGCATTTAAACAGCAATCTTGGTGTAACTCACAGCTCGAATCTCCCTCTCCTGCAGAGAACCGGCGCAGGAGTATGTGTCATCTCTGAAGGGACAGGCCACCTCGGGCTCCTCGCTCAGCATGATGACAGAGCGTAAGCACTCTCTAAACACCAACATATATAAACAAAAACACATAAAAAAAATCTGAATCATAAAAATCCTGTTAGAGAGAGATGAATCTTTTATTTTTCACATCTTACCTGCAGAAACAGTGCAGACACTCCCTCAGCAGGACACCCTCTCCTGGTGGTAGATCCATGTAGCAAATCCTACAATCTACAGGGTCTGGGTTCGGAACCAGGTCCTGACCGTCCAGCCTCACAAGACGGGCAAAATTCTCCATTCTCTCCTTCTCCCTTGCCTAAAAGAAAGAGGCATGTTGTTGGGGGTAGAGTGAGATTTAAGACGTGTTCTGGATGTTCAATGTTCAGTCAATTCTACACAGTCAGTAGATCCAACCGGTCCTTTTCAGACTCTCATCTATGGTCAGGTATGGAGGCAGCGGGTTTAGGCGGGGAACCCGGACACCCCTCAACACAGTCCAGTTCAACACCCTCATTACTATGGAGGAGGCCCCAATCCATCAGTCCATCTCCTGCTCCATCTTACCATCAATCATAAACAAGACTCTGAGAAACAAGACTCTGAGATAGTTGAAAGACTCACTCCTGACCCCGGAGAGAGCGTTCCACTTTTTTCTGGTTGAGAACCACAGCCTCAGACTTATAGAGTAGCTGACTCTCATCCCAGCTGCTTCACACTTGGCTGTGAAACGCCCCAGACATGGCTTGAAGACACCAACAGAACCACAACATTTGCAAACAGCAGACGAGACCTTGAGGTTCTCGAACCAGACCGTTCCTGTCCACGACTGTGCCTGAATGACTAATGACAGAGAATAGACACAGCTCTTGCTTTGGTTACCAGATGACACCCCATACTCCTGAACTTAAGATCTGGTCCACTGTTCCACAACCAGGACAAAAGCCACACTGCTCCTCCTGAATCCAAGGTTCAACAATCAGTCTGAGCCTCCATACCAACACCGTAAACTTTCCCAGGGAGGCTGAGAAGTGTTATCCCTCGATAGCTGGAAAACATTGTCCGGCCCCCTTTTTTTAAAAATGGGGACCACCACCCCGGTCTGTTACTCCACAGGTGTTGTTCTGGTCCTCCATGAGACACTGAACAGATTCATCAACCACGACAGCCCCACAACATCCACAAGAGTCAAACACAGTGAAAACCTTTTATTTTCAGCTGTTTTATAGGGTTAATACAGTTACAGTGCAAAATCAATCCATACATTCAATTTTGTGGCAACATTCGGTGATAAAACGTTTATTGAAACGACTCTTGTCAATGATTATAAATATCCAGATGGATTTGAAAAAGTCTGGCTCTATAACAAGTATGACACAAAAACAAACTTTAACAAATTCCTCAAGTGATTAAAAAAAAAAACAGTTTGTTAACGTCAGCATTTTTGATTGAGCTCAACGTTCCAGTTGACTTCACAATTTAATTTAATTTAATTTAATAAAACATGAAGTCAGCTGTTTTCAAGCAGCTCGCCTTTTGCAGGATCTCACAAATATTTAAAACTTTGGAGCCTGATGTGGACCTTCACATCACATCTGTTGCTCATCACAAAGAAGATTTAGGCTTAACTGAAGTTCAGTGCTAACGAGAATTTTAAAATACATTCAGCTTCATGACAGATATAACTAAAACTGTAACATGTAGGCTTGAAGAATAGATTTGTGCATGATCATTTCTGATGTCTTCTACAGTCTGATATATGCAGTGGAGTGTGTGGATCAGTGTGTATTCAGTAGTCCTGGTCCAGGTTAAACAGCAGTGAGTTGTTTTGAGGCCCAGCACTCCTCAGCGCCTCTCTTCTCCCTTTCTCCTTCAGAAAAACAGAGACAAAAGAGAAGAGAGTCAGCCTGAGAGAGTCTGAATGTTTCAATCCCAATGGCAATTTGGAATTAATTTGAATGTTTCTCTCATTGTTAATTTGGATAAGTTTGAATTGGGCTTTTCTGCCTTTATTTAGTGTTTGTGCGGCTGACACATGCATACAAGTGCATGGCTACATTTATGAACTTGATGGAGGTGTACAGGTGGCTGTTGAAGGTAATTATCTTACCTGCTGGTACTGCCTGACGGCCTCCTTCTCCTGCTGGATTCGTCGGAGCTCCAGCACATCAGGTTGGTACCCCCCCGGGACGATGTAGCTCTCGGGGCGGTTGGTACTGCAGATCTCACAGCCCGGCCGCGTCGGTTTGTTTATGTATGTGCAAGAAGGACACGACCAACCCTGAAGGAGACATTATCACTGTTATAACGTTCTAGCTTGTTCAACTTTATCTTCTGAAAAGATCTTTAGCAGGTTTTACAAAATATATTTTAAACAAAATATCAGGAAAAACACAGTGTTACATGTTTGTTTTTAAGAAACATTTTTGAAGAATGTATAAATAGGCGAGCATACCTTTGAGGTCAGTTTTAATGTTTAGATTCAGACCCAATTCAGTTTTGTTTCTCCTTTAGACATTATGCTTCAGAAAATGCTTCAAAGTAGCAAATAAAAAAAAAGCTTTCCACTTTACCTGAGCGGAAGATGTGCTGGGACTCAGCGCTTCACTGAGCTGAGGCATTTCCAGGTTGATGAGATCTCTAAGCTCACCGATGTTTTGTTTCTCTGACTTGCCTGTAGGAGGAGAAACAGATGCTTTCTATGTGAGATGATTCCTTCAAGAAACACCAGGCTGTTATTAATAACACTAAATTATGTTATTACTGTACCCATGTCTAAAATACCACTTTGTAGTCAAATGCAGCACATCAGTGGTCAGTGTTCATAATGTATGACTTCCCAGCAAAAGTACAAGACGGACATTTTCATCATATCTTTTATTATTTCCTCCAATAATACAGAAATTTCTATTAAGGTGGACTTGTGCTTGCACAAATACAGCAACACATGATGCATAGCAAGAGCAGTTATCTTTTTATAATTGATTAATTTGAGTTACAAAATAGACTGTTGTGTTAGGATTTTACATGTTCTTAAAGAACCACTTTGCATTTCAGTACAAATATCTCAGATCAGTGGTGCTGCAGTGGACAAACAATATCTTATTCTGTTTATCTGAAAGGATTTCTAACATTTTAGATCCTAAAATCACTAAAATACAGTGATTTATACAAATTAGTAATTCATATGAAAACATTTCCCACTCTTCTCACCATTCTTGAAGTTGCTATGGAGTCTTGGAGGTAGGGTGGTGTACGGCCTCCCGTCCTGGAAAGAAGGCCCGTTTGCGGATTTTGCAGTGACTGGAGGGTTTTGAAAAGACAGAGGAGGACACAGGAGGAGCGCGCTCTCCTGGTCCTGCTGCAGGTCATGAAGAGTGAGGCGAGAGTGGCGGGCGGACAGGAGATACAAAAAGGCTGTGTCGCCGTCCTGATGAACGCCGTATGAGGCGAGGGTTCGCTGGTCAGAGCACAAGCACTGACCAATTATCCAGCGCTGCACTCGTGGGTGAAAGCCATATTCAAGGAACATCTGCAAAGAAGAGCGCCACACGTCAACAGCAAGGTAGGTAAAATAATATGTAAAGAAAAGTGGAGAATATGTGAAATGAACCTGCTGTTTTAACGATGCAGTAGTCATGAGTGGGAAAACTTTCACAGTGACACAACAAGATGAGGAGGAATCCTCCACTACAACAGCCAAACTGTTTGATGAAATCAAACAGAAATCAAACATTACTTTACTTACTATTATTTGTGCTTTCAAACGTTAAATAATCGGACTCTTACCTGATTTCGGTGTCTTCGTAGTCTTTGGCAGAGGGCTGGATCTTCAGTGCTGCGTGTTGTTGGGCGAGTGCAGCAGCAAAGACAGACGAAGACTGCATGTCGCCCGCCTCGATGGCTCGGCTCAGCTCGATGCAAGCATCCTCTGCACAGAAATCACAGCGTGGAAACTGTGACATGGTGCCAACAACAATCCTGTCAACGACTGGATGAAATACACAATAAGGCTCACCTGTTTTTTGTAAAGCCGAGGTGCTCTGAAACTTGAGACCATTGGAAAGGTGCTGTGAAGAATTTTCTTCAGGAGCAACTGACAAAAAGGAAATTATGGAAAAGAAAAACGCCAGAATAAAGTACTTAGTTATGTTATCAAATAAATAAACAACTAAAGAGCTAGCATTTCTTGTAGAAATGCATATCATCCCACATCTTTCATGCCAGAGTTTTAAACTTAAATCATGTTATGATGCTGTGAACAAACTGAGTTATAGTTATGGTCAAATCTTTCAAATTACATCATGTGATATTGTGTTAGTGCTCAGAGTATGTGTTGAGGATGACTCTCAGCTACAACCACATCAAACTTTAGCTTAATATCTGTAAATCTGACTAAGTTAGGAATAATAATAAGGAATCTAAGAAGCCACAACTGACTCGTCTACTTAAATCATGAAATGGTACATTTTACATTTAACTTTGTGTGTTCAGAGTTGTGTTTTGTAGAAAATGTTCAGATGTGGCCAACTGAAAGAAAGAATCTAGTTTTCTTTTGCCACAGGGTTCATTTACCAACCAGACCATCCCTTCTACACTAATTACACAAGTTTCAAGGCTTTTCTTTGACAACAAGGATATAAAGTCCTTGTCAGACTCTATACTGAAAAGGGATTACTAAAAAGAACCCTAATCTATTGACGAACAGGTTCTTCAAAATGCTTGGAACAACCTACACTTTGTACAATCTCGACAAACTACAAGCAAATCCTCCAAGGAGATCTTTAAACTACGATCACACCAAATCTATTTAAAAACACGTAAGGTTAAAGGCCAATTTATGGTGTGAAACTTGGTTAGCGTCACAGAAAATGATCTACAATACGTGAGAAAATAAAAAGTTTTTATTCAAACAGGATGTACTAAAATTGGTTTACATTAATAAAAAAGTGACTGACCTCTGTGTGCTTCTTTCAGTGCCGACGTGAGCACAGTAGCCCACTCCTGCGCCTCCTGCTCGCAGCGGAAGTTAAAGCTGATGCGATCGTGTGGCGGTGCAGCCAAAACAAGCTCGTGACACTTTGGTGACTTCAGCTCGTAGTTTACAGACCTGAGATCAAACTCTGCAATGGTCTGGGAAAAAAAAAAAACAAGGAAGAGGAAGCAACAATGAAAGAGGATGACATTACATTTAAAAAATGAGGACGGTAAATGAATCATGAGCAGTAATCTGGATGAATAACCTGTTTTGTAAATTAAATATTTAATTTTCCATTGAAGTGGGAAAAAGCAGATATTGTGTGGGTTTTCAGACTCGTCATAGACTCAAAAACAGGGCTTTTTAAAACAATAAAACCCTTCATTTTAAACTGCTGCAACTAAAAACTGGTGTTGCGATACCTTAAAGCAAAAGGAGATTCAGCGTGTCAGTAATTTGTAAATTACAAATGCATAGAATTAATTAAACATGAACTATCACACTCAAAACTTAAGAAATGTCAGCAAAGTATAACAAATGTTCCCTGGTGTCCCGATAAGAGCCTAAAGTGTCATGGTATGGGCTTTTTTTGGGTTTTGGTTTTGCATTGAGGTCATGTTGACTCACTGACAGACTAAAAAAAAAAAACATAGGGACATCTGTTTATGAATGGATTAAAGAAGAGAAAAAAAGCTAATTTACCCTAAGCATGTCCTCTAATTTTAAAGCGTAAAGTGTGTTTGTTAAAATGGCAAAACTCAAATGACTGATTTTATTGTGTTAACATATTAACCTGTGAGGAAACTTGTCAAAGTATTATTCTGCACAGAATAATCATAATAAGTAAATCATTAGATATCATTAGATCATTAGAATCATTAGATACTGGAATACAACAAAACAGATCAGTATACTCTATATTAATGAAAAAAGAGGCATGCTTTTGTTTTATTTTATTATTATCATAATGCTTAATATTATTTATTTATTCCGAAATATGTACATTTTAAAACAAATCCAACATATACAACATTTAATCATTAATTTTGTCACTTTTTCAAGGCTTACAGTAATAGTTTGTCAACCAACCCATTCACTAACGTTTAGGTGCTGTTGCTAGGCAACGGGGAGTTCTTGCGCTAATGAGCAGGATAAAATAAAATAAAATAATTTTAAAAAAGTTTATTTTAATGTACAGATTACACGGTGTTTTCCCCGCCAGGGCAGGATAACATCCAGCCCACCCCCACTCACCACGCTCCGTCCAGCCCCGCTGGTGTCCTGCAGCGACAGGCGGAATTCCCCGGATTTCCCCGGGTCCATGCTGAGCTGCAGGCGGAGCGACTCGTCACCTGCTCCCGGTAGACACAGCGGCCGAATCCCAGAATGGCACACGGACACCCGAACCGACATGAGGACGGTCTGGCACCCGAGCTGGGTCGACGAGGCCTCATTATCGCTGTTACAGTTGCTGGGCTGGACGGCGGCGGACTGGTCCGGTGTGAGGCCGGGGGTTTGAGCCCAACCGCCCGAACTCAGCGACATCCTGTCGACGGATTCATCGAGTAAACAAATATATACAAACAGGAGGAGTCCTGCGGCTTGTTTCCGTCCTGCTCCGCGGCGTTAAAAAGTCCTTCCCTTCACATAGCTTTAGTTGCTGGGGGGGTTTCACCGGAAGCAAGTGCGTCGTGTCTGACAACTAGCAAAAAGTAAAAAGAATAAATAAACGATCTGTCGGTTTCACGTCTCAGCTGTTTCTTTCTTTGTTGAAGTTCAGCCAAATGTAGCGTATCTTTACGGCGGTTGAAGCAGATGATCGTCCCGACACACTCAGTTGTTTGTCACTCCTGAAACTGTTTGTTTGCTTTCACTTCCTACTGCGCATGCCCCGTTGGAGCATGCGCAGTAGGATAAACGTGGTTCGTAAACACAAAATACGGAAGTTGTTCCTCTCATTCGTCAACCATCATTTGTAGATATTTATTTATTTGTTCATTTAACTGAACCCATGCGTGATTTGGGTATATTAACCAGAAATCACAGGAGGAGATTTTTTTTACGTGGTTGTTTATGAAAACTGTGTTTTTGACCACAAAGAGGCAGCAAAGCATCTTGTTTCTTCACAAAATGTAGTTTGATCTCTTTTTCTCTTGATCAGAAACATCAATATAAGGAAATTAATCATGAGCAGTAATCTGAATGAGTAGCTTGTTTTGTTTATATGTTCTAAATAAATTTTGAATAATATATTTAGATTATATAAGCATAACTGTGATCAGAACAGTACAATAAGCAGACACATTTTAAGACTAAGAATAAATTGTTCTTTTTATTACCAAACCTTTTATTTAAATAACTGATGACCCCTGTGTTATGCACTATTTAGGGTATTGTGATTCTTGCAATTCCAGTTCATTTATTGGTTTGCAGATCATTTAAACTTTAAATTCACTTGGCGGCAGAAAAAATGCATGTTATTGAAAATGTCTGCAGAAATACTGAGTTCACACAAACAACCTGAAATCAGAAGTGACATTCTGCTACAGAAATATGAAAAACTTATTGGAAATATTTGGGCTGGAAAACTGCTGAAACTATGTATTCCTGTTGTTAATTTAAATATACATGTGACACGTGCAGCAAAATGAGTCAGAATGAGCACAGACTGCAGTGCAGACTAAGTGAAAATATAGATTTTTCTGTAACTAAGATTTGCATTAACCAAGTCCATGAAGACACCATCTAGCATTCATAGTTAAAATAGGGTATAAGCTTCCTAATCTACCTTTAAATCAAAGTGTTCTAACAGGTATGTCTTCAGAAATAATAATTTGTCTTATAACGCTTATTATTTTATTTGAAACTGACCATTTTTCTCTGCAGGCTGCTTTAGCATGGGGAAATCCCTTCATATAATGTTTGACATCAGTGTGAAGCATGGGGATTCCTCTTTTTAAATACAGGGCTGGAAGTCCCAATGGCTTCATTTTAGATAAATAAAAATCTAGTTTTCAAACTAGCACTCTCTTAAACAAAACTAGCTTGTTTCAGGTGATGAATCGCCAAATTCCAACAAACTATGTATCATTTTAAAGCTTTTGAACTGAGAATTTGATATTGAAGATTTCCCCACTGTGCCAGCACAGGTCACAAAAAGTAAGCAGATTTCTTATTTTAATAGCTACAGCAGAAGTGTGAGAACTGATTTGTAGTTACTTTAGTAACAATGATGCAAAAGACAGAAGATAAATTATATAAATTATCCATTAGGCCACAGGGCCACATGTTTTGCAAGATAAATGAGAATCATCTTGCTGTTAAATCCTAAAATGTTATAGAAAACGTTCACTAGAGGGCATTCAGCAGCCAACAAAATATTCTCAGCAACCAGAATTTTAAAGTAAGAATAATTTAAAACAAATGATTAAAAACGTAATTGCCAGAAATATGAGTTTGTGTTTGACCTTATTAATGTACAAATTTAAACACAGAAGGCAGCAATATCATATTAAAATATTATTAAAATACAGAATATAATTCTTTTAATTGCCACTCAAAGAACAGCCGGTGGAACATAAACAACTTTAAGAGTTCATAAAGTCAAGATCAGATTATGGCACTCGTATAAATAAACTAATAAAGTCTCAGGAAGATTCCGATTTACCCTCACATCAACTGGTAAAATAAAAAACATTACAAAACTGATTAAATTTGACTATTTGAATGAATTTGGTTTGCTTTAAAATAAAAAAAATACATGCAAAAAATCCGAAATAACGTGGTACTCCTCCTCACCCTCCTTTTTACTTTTTATAATGTTTAGTAGTTTGTGGGTGCTTACAGACAAACAAAACACACACAAACACACACACACATACACAAAAACGTTATTGCCCTTTCGCCTTCAGCAGCGGGCGATTAAGAGTCTAAAACACGGTTAGTGAACGCCCCAGCCCACACACTCTGGAAGTCATGAAATGTGAGGTAATTAACAGAATATCCTGTAGCCAGAAAGGAGGAAGATTTAAACCGCACAGCTTCGTTGGGTCAAGTTGTTAATCATCCTGGAAGCAGGGTTTTCTCAATCAATACCACATTCCTCAGGGTCCACAGAGAGGAGTTTAACTCCCAGAGAAACACCACTTTGCTGCTCTGTTCATAAATGAAATGCTCTGTTACTATTAAAACAATTAAAATGCTTGTTCCTGCCAATGATGTTTGGATCTTTTTGCATTGCACCTGTCAATATATTGTATGAATTGCTACTGAACGTATGTCTGGAAAAAGTTTAAACCTCACACATCTGTTGCAGACTCTGAGCTGTCATGATCTTTGTTTTTCAAATAAGATCTCGCTGCCATAAATCAGATCAGCTTTAATATTCACAGATGCTTCTGTGCTGCTGTGTGGTTGCACATCCTCAGGTAAATATCTGCTCATTATTGCATCTGTGGCTCTGCATCACTTAATGAGGCTTTATTAAAAACTTACACCTGTGAAGGAGAAGCAAAAACACCGGCCGCCCTGAGGAGGAGCTGCATTTGTGCCTGTAAACACTCTGACGCACCCATATACATCCATTTACGTCAAATGAGCTGTGATATGCCATCATAGGTTGTGGAAATTGATTCAAGTTTTATTCAACTTGATCAAAGTGATATACAGCCTACTTTTAATGCAAACTGTAAAGGAAATGAGCAGTAATGCTACTTTATGACTTGCCATCAATCAATATTGAGTGTTTTCAACACATAAAGTGCATTATTACAAGTTCTTTTAAGGTGACTGGACTTCTTTACTTGTTTCTTGAAGATGTTTCATTTCTCTGTTCAAACTGAAAAGTGGAGATCCAAGCTTTGAAACTCCAGATATTTAGTGTGATAATGTGCCCATTACCTGCTGGTTTCATTCTACCAGACTTCAGAATAGAATCCACCTGCAGAAGACTGTCACTGTCTGTTCCAAAATTATTGGATTAGCCCTTAGGACCCTGTCTGATGTTTATGAACATTTAATATGCAGGTTAGCAAACCGGATCATACAGGACTCTTGACACACCTTCTTCTCATCATATGAGTGGCTTCCATCAGGTCGCCGGCTTCGCTGCCCTGCCTGCAGGACACAGAGGAAAAGGGCTACCTTTGAGCCCAGGGCTCACCAGCTCTTAAACAAATAGCCCCTCTTCTTAAGTATTCATACATATTCATTCATACAGACACACATCCTCCTTTCCAACATATATACACTCACACTTTATACTCCTACACCTCAATTACATTCACACATACGCCTCCCACTTGTACCCATTTGTTCTTGTTAATGTTTATTGTACATTTTTTATTAATTATTTTAGTTTATATTTATTTTATGTATCCTCTATGTGCCTCTTTTAATTGCCCCCCTAGCAATAAAAATGGTCAATCAATTATTATCAATTATTAAATTACTTTTGGGTTCATTTTCTGTCTTCTAATTCCTTTATTATTTACTATTATTGCATAATAAAAACCCTACAGTCACGATAAAGGTATTTTTTATAAATTGCATACAAATTCAGGACTACACATGCTCTCCTGCTCTGTGTTTTGTGCATCTTAAAGCAAAACTACACGGTTAAATGCACAATTTTCTGACTTTTACAGTCACTGACTTTTAGACCCCAGGTCAACTTCACACCTAGATTCTGTACCTTCAGTGGATTTCTTCTGTGATCGGTGGGTCACTGGTTACTCAAAGCTATGTTTTGCCTGCTCTTGTGCACAGTCACAAACCATTTTGTGGGGAACTTTCCAGTAGCTGAGAGTCATTCACAACACATACTCTGAGCGTGACATCTTGTGATGTCACATGAGATTGCGCATAACGTTATTTTCAAGGTTTGCCCAAAAGGTCTACAACTTTCATTCCTCAACATAAGATGATCTTGTTCGAAAGCAGATGTGCATTCCTTTAAGGAATGCCAGGTCTTTCATTTTAAGTAAATTTAAGAGAGTTGATTGCAGTTGTGCAGCATTAACATGAAGGTTCGTACAGCTTTCTGTGTCTGGGTCTTGTGTGCTGCCTTGTGATCAAACTGATTGATGAAGCCCGCCCCCACCTCAGTTCCGGCTCTGAAAGCCCTACTTGTGCTGCTGGGTTATCCCATGTTCACTAATTGAAAGCTGTCCCCATGTCACTGACTTGCTGATAGACTGCTCTGCTGCGTGACAGGCATCAAACCTGCACAGCTCTTCTCCAAAGGGATGAGCAGCTTCAGAGGGTGGGAGGGAAGGGAGGAGGGGTGATGCATGCAGTAGGTCTGGGATCACTGAAAGAGACTGACGTCCTTGACTCATCATCCAACAACCTCATGAGCACCATGGATATATATATAAGCTGGGGCACACCTGCTCTCAAAAAAAGACTCCAAAGCTCCATCAGCTGAGTTCTGCCCGTTACCAAAGTCCAGGGTGAGTATTACTTCATTAAAATATCTTGTTTCTCAGCAAAACTAGGCTGTAAAATGTAGCATGAATTATGTGCAAATAACAGATTATCTTTAGATGCTCCATGTGGATTTGTTTCCCCATCCTCATCAACTGGACTAATATAAAAGGACATTTGAATGAATATACGAATATACTTTAATATTGGGAGATTTATATACAGAGGTGTAGTGGAAAATGCAAACAGAAACCATGTAGATAGATAGATAGATAGATAGATAGATAGATAGATAGATAGATAGATAGATAGATAGATAGATAGATAGATA
>JAOXNZ010000098.1:17858593-17871342 GCA_028566095.1 Kryptolebias brasiliensis | reverse complement strand
ATGCAAATATATATTTTTGTAATTTCACTAAGTGATTGCAGCGCATAGGTCTTCTTTTTTGTTTTGAATTATGTTGAATTTCTCTGAAATGAGCCCTGCAATGAATGTCAGGTGTAACAGAGAACGAGCCACATCTTTTATTATTGTGAAAAAGGAAACTGTGTGTCATTAATTTGTAAATTAAATAATTTAACGACTTTAAATACTCCAAATGAACACTGTGACATATGTATTCACTATGTAAATGACCACGCTTTGCTTCCCCACTGATCCACGTGTTTATGTGTGGCGTTCAGGTCCAGAGATAGACCCGTTCTGGTACGTTGGGCGTGGGGTGAGACCCATCGGGCGCTTTGGGAAGAGACACAGCAGCGTGGATGCACTGGACAACAGCGAGATGCAGCCTGTCAGGAGGACTTTGGAGCTGCTGCTCAACAGCCTCAGAAATAAGGAGAACCTTGGAAAAGTACTCGATGGAGAGGACAGAGATTGGATACCATGATATGTTCTCCTCACCATCAATTCACAAACTCGTGTCTTCATTTTTTTTTTTCCAACTGAGGTTGCATATTTTTTTTCTCTGTCTCTGTAACAGTTCATTGTAAAATCCGACGTATCTGTACATAACGAATGTATTCTAGATTGATTAATAAATGAGGATGTTGTGATTAAACTCGTTATTGGCCTTGTTTGCTGTTTGTTTTTGCAGGTCCACAACAAAAGAACAAAACAAGTTTTTAATAAGTTTGCAAATTTTGATTTATTCCATAATACATTTTAGTTCTGAGAGTACTGTGGCACATAGAGAATCTGCATTTTTTGCCTTTTAATATTTTTACCCAACATGTCGTGTGGAATGCAACAAAAGATTGCACATAAAAAGTGAAAGACTGCGAATGGTGAGCCTTTTCATTGTCATTTAAACTGGATTTAAACAGGAGCAAAATATGTTTTTCATTCTTATCTCTTCATCTGTCTTTAACAGTTAAAGGGACTTCCTGTGTGAATCCAGCTTTGCAAATTTAACAACTTCACACTGCCTTTTGAACGCAACACTGAAAGATTTGTCAACAATGATTGGGCAATAAACATGTTATCTTATAACATTTCCATCTTTTCACACATATACATATATTAACAAATTCTGTCATGAGATATATATATTTTTTGTACATTACAAAAATACAGGACACTGATAATTGGACCCTTGCAGATGTGCTTCTCATGGGAAACTTCACATCGATTCAGTAAAACCAGAAACATGCTTTTATACAACATTATCTTTGGAGAACAAGACTGACAAAAAGCACAAGATCGGTGTGCAAACTCAAAGATGTGATGTAAAGGTCACTAATAGAAGGGTACAGAGCATTCTTACAGAGGATCATCACATCTTTTATACAGTCCAACAGAATATCCAAAACTGTTTTTAAGTTTTTCTAAATAAAAAACAACCAGATGCACAGATAAATCAGATTCTAATGGTCACTGAGTGAAGAAAATCCACCCAAAATGACTGAAAGGCAAGTCTCCTCAAATGTTTAAGAAGCGTAGAAGTCGTCTGTAATCCAATCATCCTGGCCACTACAAATATTTTTCGTCCCCTGTGTTCTTTTTTTTTTTTTGTAGCATTTGCATTGCCGTCAGTGATAAACTATTAAATGTTGAATGCAGGTTCACACTGAAAACACTGAGTCATCACACGTGAGTCTGAGCTGAGAAGGTTTTCATTGAGGAGAAAATAAAGCCTTTAATTTGCAATAGTTTCTGTGGTATTGCATAAAAAATGTTCAGTAAGTACAAAAATAAGTTGCTTGTAACAAAATCATGTCTTTATGGCGTTTGTTATACAGCCCATCAGATGTTATGTAAAAAAATCTTTACACAAAAGTTCTGATATGACCCAGTGAAGGTAAAAATTATACGTTTTATTAAAACGAAAGGCCACAAAGTAAGCAATAAAGGAAACGTGACTCTGCATGAAAATAAACTTTTACACCAAAACTAGAATGTCACGCCTCAGAGGCTTTGTTTTGAGCTTGGTTATAGTTTTAGATTAATTAAATCTTTTAAATTAGTTTTAAGGTATGAGCGCACACTTTTTAAATTAAGGCCTTGAAGAATATTTGTTGCCACTGTCAAAAGCTGCCATTTTGCGTTACTGACAACCACAGATTTATGTAATCTTAACAGTTTTAAGACAAAAGATTGTGGCCTTACTTGAGATGTTTTCTTTTTGTTGTCTGGACCTAATATGCTTTTTACGCAGTTTGGTGTGTTGGTGTACCAAGGCAGGACTTGTTCCACTTATAATCTAGCTAGCGGTGAAAGTAGTCACAGGGCTGAAATGGGGGTGTGTGTGAAATGCGTGTGTGGCAAACTGCTAGAACCAGTGACAGTGTTGTCTCTGCTGAGTCCTGGATGCTGGTTTGTTGTGAGTAAGCGCACAGCGACACAGCGCCAAGTCACCTCTGTTCACTGAAGAGAATTAGCAACAGCTTCACAAACACTGATGTGTTCAAAGGGTTTATGGTTCCTTCAGGCTGTATCTCACTGGGCTGTGACTGCTGGCAGCAAATTGTGAACGGCGTTCACGAGGGAGTTTTCAAAATGTCACAAAACATTTGTGAGGGTTCTTGATATCCTCATGAGTTGCAGGGCCTCACTCGCGTGTCGCTGTAATTTAAAAAATGTCCAATAAATTGGCGGGACAAATTTACTCTCAAAAACAAGTCAGTGAAAGCAACTGGACATTGAACCCTTCTTTGGGGCCCTTTCTATGTAAACAAAAACCTTTGGACATTGCGCAAAAGTTGCAATTTATTCACAGTTGTGTACAAGGAAACCTGTACAGTAACTATATTTTCTTGCAGTTTTTTGTCCCCAACAAGTCGCCATCAGTTGCTTGTTGAGTCAGTGACTTGTTACATCATTAGCCCTCCAACCTCCCAAATATTTGATTAAAATTTAACAATATATTTAAATGCAAATCCTACTGCAGTTAGCAGCTAAGTTTGGATTCAGTTGTAACCAATTAACTAATTGAAAATTATATTTATGGGAAATTATACTATTTATTTCCAGTATTTCAAGAACAAATATGGGCTAATTGTCTGTTAGCTTCTTTCTGAAATGCTGTACCGTTCTTCAAATGATTTGTTCTTAACTGTGCACGCATATTTCTCAAATGTGCTTTGAATTCTTTTATTTTTGCAATACTGTTTAGTTGCAGGACAGGATAAAACAATTTTGGCCCTGATATTTTGCATATCCAAACATTGAAATACTGTGAGTGCATGGGTTTTCTTTAAAACAGTAAAATGTCAAAATATCAAAGTGTTACAATCATCCCCACATGAGGATTACCATCTGATGTCTGCTTTATTTGCGAGAAAGGAAAGAAAGCTTTCAATGGGTGAATAGATGCTTTTGTTTCATTCATCCTCCTTTTGAATCACAAAGTTTCTCAGAATTTTCCACAGCTTTATTTTACGTGAAACAACAACTTTCTTTTGAACAAATAAAAATGGTGTATTTTCTTTGCCTGTACAGATTTTTTTTTTCTGAGTCATATGATACGAAGCGTGTTAGCAGATTTTAAGGCAGAAACTGCTGAGTCACCATTGCATGACGCATTCCGTGAGTAGAAAACCGATGATCGCTGAGGAAAAAGAGGAAAAGAGCCATGTTTCCTGTGAGGTGGGACTAAGGGGTGAGGGCCGGGTGCAGGGCAGGTGTTTGGCCCCTGTTTGGCCTACAGCTGGAGGCAGATGCTGCATCAAGGCACTAGATGTGAAGGGCCCCTGTCCCGGGGGCTCAAAAGTGGCCCTGAGGGGACGTGTTGCGCTGCTGTCCGTCATTCATTATGGCCGAAGTTCTCCCACCTGCTGCTCTGACTCCAACTTTTCTGAAATGCAAGATAGCAAAGTAGCAATAAAAGCAGCCGAAAAGGTAGAAACTATTAATAATCACATGAACACACGAGTCATTTCTAAATGTCAGGACAGGCCTCCTGGATACAGTATGATAGACTGAGAGAAAGCTGGAGCGAATGATATGATGCTGCTCGTCTTTGAAGCCGACCTGAATCACGGCTTTTGTGAGGACACAGGTGAAGAAAAAAAGAAGACAGAAAGGTATATAAAGAAAGCTGCAACAGGAAGAAAAAAGCCATTTACAAACATGAAAAGAAGCCGACTTCTTGTGGTTTAATAAAACAGCCTCATCCTCCTGTACTGCATGTGTTTTCATTTGGCTGCTTTACGTCTAATGGACCTTTTCAGATTCTTAGTCCTTTTTTTAGCAGACATATTCTCTTTTACATCTATTCAGTGGCCTTTCTCCTCTTTTTGGACAAAGTGTAAAATGTGTGATGCTTATTAGGGCAAAATAAAATGTCCTCGTTTTTGTCCTTCTTCCTCTGTCTTTAGCGCTCTCCACCCCCCCACCCCCCCCACACACACCACACACACACACACACACACACCTATTTACAAAGCTGTAACATTTAGTCAGCACTCAGTAAAAGGAGGGCAGAATATTATAGTTCATACAGTGCACTTGATTTTTAGTAAAGCACTGCAAACTATAGCAAAAAGGATGATAAAAAATAGGAATCTATTTTTGAGTGGAATATTTGTTGTCCTAAAAAACAAACATCCTAAAAGGGCTTTAATACCTTTTAACGGAGGAGCAGGAAGTTTCCTCCTCTGATGGCGCGACGAGTCCAGAGTTTCAGGCTGCAATGAGAATACGACTATTAGACACCTAAAGCAACTAAAAAAAAAACCATGTAAAATGTGAAGCTCATGTTATTTTTATTTCAAGATGAAACCTTGTAATTCTGTTTGCTTCCACATGCTGCAGGATTGGCCTCTAAAATCATATATTACTCCAATTCAATGAAGCACGTTAAACATATTCTACTCCAAATAAAAACAAATATAGACTTTTTATTGGATTCAAAGATTATAGCATATTTTTCCTCATTGGAATGATTCCAAACCCCACTTTATATGACTATAAAAACTGCAAAATGTATTTGTAAGTATAAATAATTTGCTTGTGTCCATATTTGGACCAAAATAAATAGGTCATATTTACATAAGGGTTCATAGTTTGAGTTGAATTAGTAATTCCTACACAAAGCAGTATAATTCAGACTCTCTCAGTATTCCTTCTTTCCCTCTAAAGCTGATTTTAGTATTTTGACTAACTGCAGCCACTTGGTAACCATGCAGGAAGGTGCCGTTAACAGGAGAACCTATCTCATCTACCCATCTCAGATCACATCTGAACCATCAGCAATTAAACTGATAAATTGTTAACACCATCAAAACACGATTCACACGGCTCTGAATTGTGTTAAATAATTCAGACATCTGAATAAACTGTATTGTATTGCAGACCTGCTGTCACACTGAGTGTCTATCTCCACACAGAGTGGGTAAATGACATCGGATCACAAGAAATTGTAAGGTACACATTTAACTGACAGGTGAGAATATGTTTCTTCAGAACCGTCTAATTGCAATTGAATCACCCAAGACAGATCTTAGTGCAAGTCCCAACAGGCTTGCGGTGCGACAGATCCTCATATTCTTTATAAAATATCAATCTAGTCACATTTAGCTACTTTCTGTATGCATCAGTCTTCAATTAACTTTAGCACCATCAAAGGACAGTGCTTGTAAACCCAAACGATACAAACATACGTGTTGCTGATTAAGACAGAAATGACAAAAGACAATAAGTTACCTTGGAGTTTGGTTTTAACTTGAAGCGGTTGCAGACAGTCACATTCAACCCAGCTGTTTTCAGAGCCGATATCCTCGCCTCGATGTTTGATATCTTCAGGCACAAAGAGAATATACACACATTTAAATCATAATCAACTACAAAGTGTTTTATACTGAACTCTGGGTTTCGTTCAGTCTGAATGTATAAACCTTTTTTTTTTAAAGAAAAAGTGCTTCAAAGAGTCAGACTTTTTTGTAATCCTTTAAACTGGTCTTGATCAATAGTTCTTCAGGCTTTTTGGAGGGTTTTAAAGTGTTTCTCTGGATTTTTGCAGCTTTTAAAAAAAATATTTTACTTAATTCCAGTCGGGTGTCAGACCATTTTCAGATATCTTTTTGTTTTTACAGCCACTTTCTGCAACTCGAACCTATAAACCATTCAAACATTGAAAAAGGCTCCTAAATTCAAAAGGTGAACCAGTTTTGTGTCAACACATAACTTATATTAAAAAAACTGTTTTAAATTGGTTTCTTTTTGTTCTCATTATTTTAGTTGAAGCTTTAAAAAAAAAGACCAAAGTGAACACAGTTTGACTCATAAAATAGTATTTTAGCCCCAACAATCTGATTCTCAAAGACGTTGTTGGATATTTTTTCATGTTTCTTAAAAACATGACTTCCAGATATGGTTCATCCTCTGGAGATACAGGTTTTAGGCCTCACTCTACTTCTTTTGTTCTCCATTTGTCCAATAAACTCTTTTTTTAAGGACACACTGCACAATATGCTGTCATGTTCAGGTACAACTGGACAGAAGATCAGTGAAAAAGCAGCCAAACTCCAAAGAAAACTTCACAAGAACTTCAAAAATCCTGAAGACATATTAATCAGTGTTACTTTATAGGATTACAAACAGTCTGATTTATTGGAAGTAAATCAGAAAACAGTTTTATTCACCAAATTTCAGCAGTCATTCAGCATTTCCACCGCATTTTTGCAGAAAAAGCACTTTGTCCTGTTAATAATGACCAGTCCTGTTATGTACCTGTAGTTCAGACTGCTGGACCTGAGCTGCTGCTGTGGCCACTTGGTCCTCCAGAAAGGCCAGCTGGGTGTCTGTGCTCCCGCTGCTGATGCTGCGGGCGCACTGCTCCAGCTCCCCCAGTGCCCCCTCCAGGCCGTACACGACACCGGCTGCCAGGTAGACCTGCAGGGTGAAGAGGAGCCGAACTGTTGGTTCACATCAGCACTAACCACTCAGGTGGAGCTACTGAGCTGAAATTGTCTTTAGCTCACATTCTCTTCCATCTTGGTCAGCCTCTGGTCCAGCTTGCGGGTCTCGGAGCTGCTGTTGTTTGGAGAGGCGCTCATGGACTCGGACGGGGTGTAGCTTTCACCCGCCGCCTCCCCAATCAGCTCCTCTGTGGCGTTCAGGACCTTCAGCACCTCTGTGGTGATGCTGCAGAGCGAGGCCGCTGAATACTTCTGCTGTGGACACAAACATTCACTTTCACTTCATTATCAGTGAAGAAATAAAGTTTCAGGATTAACCAGCGGCTCTCAAACTTCCTCCCTTTGGAGGGAGAAACATTCTCATTTGTCTACAGATTGCTCCTTTGGACTGAACAATCAAATTAAAACTACACTTCCCTGGAATAATGAAAACAAACTACTCCATCAGCCTCTGATTATAAAAAAATAGAGAGAAAGTGGAACCACTTTTAAAACCATAAAAGGTAAATCTAATGTCATCAGGTTTCTGTTTGAAAACTCAAGTGGCTTACTGATGTTACTGGGTTGTATGTTTCTACACGTGTTAATATATATATATTTATTTTTACTTCATCCCGTCAGCTGACAGTTTTTGGACGCAAACAGGCCTTTTTAAATCTCTTACCCATCACTGTAATTCCAATTATTTGATTTGAAGCAGCTTTTCTTCTTCTTACCGTCTCTAAATCTACATTGACACGAGGATGAACTCCTCATTTCAAGCAGCGTATCATCAGCCAGTTTATATGCCGGATGCCGCACTCAGATTAGCCCACCATTTTCCCTCTGACCGTTTGTCCCTGATTTAAGGTGACGCCTCCAATAAAGATAAATAAACTCTGTTTGTCATCACTCCTATCTGGGTCATGCGCCGGCTGAACAGCGAGGAGTGGACCCTCTCTCCACACGGCAAAGCGTGTGGTCCGTCCACCTTATCACCATGGAAACGCGGTTTGTGTAATATAGGGGCTGCGCCACACAGTTTGAGAACCACTGGTTTAAACTAACATGTCCACAAAAATTAGGGTCATGTTGGAAAGATCAGATATTTGAGACTAAAAGCAAAGCAATGTGAGCAAAACATTATTAGCATGACATATAGAACAAAACACGCTCTTTATGATGCACAAGGACCCATAAAAGATGATTAAAGATGTGCTTAATTCACAAACCTAAGGAATGTAGGAAAATGCAATCACTGCTTTAATCTTTTTGTAGACAAAACATCTTTAATCTAAAATAAAATAAAGCAAAGATAATGGAGTTTTGTGGTTAGAGTTCCAGAAAAACGTATTTTAAAGTTGACACGCAGCATTTATCACAGGCCTAATTACCATCTTGTAAACACCCACATGTGCTCGGCTTGGAAAAGTAATCAAAGTGTGCAGAACAAGGATGTGAGAGACAAAAGCAGAGAAGGTAAATGATGATTTCATCTTTAAGACTTTGAAAAGCAAAAAGACGTCACAAAGGACAAAACATGTTCCAGAAAGATGCAGCCAGTTTTAAATCAACACTTCAGTCACTAATTACAACCAGGAGCCAATGACTCACATTTCATTTTAAATAACACAAAGAAAACATTTGGAAATGAGATATTTCCCTGCACAGCGGCGTAGTGGTTAGAGCTGTCGCCTCCCAGCATGAAGGTTGCAGGATTGCATCCCGGCCTGGGGCCTTTCTGGGTGGAGTTTGCATGTTAAATGCTCCTCCAGCTGTTTTTTAGTCGTACCTCTTAGTTTTACAGCCTTTTGTTGACCCTGTCTCAACTTTTGAGGTGTGTTGCTGCCATCAAATTCAAAATGACCCAGTTTTTTTTTCTTAGTTTGAACATTTAATAAGTTTCCTTTGTTCCATTGTCAATAAAGTATGGATATATAAGATTTACAATTCATCCCCTTCTGTTTTAATTTCATTTTAAACAATGTCCCAAACTTTTGGTAATGGCATTGTAAGATGGCAAACATGCTTATTTAGAAAAAGCTGGTAATTTGCTCCTCTAAATAAACAAAAACATAAGCAAAAAATGGAAAAGTAGTAAGTGGGGATGAGTGTTGTTCAGTAATGAATAAATCACTGCATGAAGCTTTGATCAGTGCCATCTGAGGCATATTGATTCCTTTTTAAAGGCAGACTGAAAGGTATTTCAAGGTAATGCCAGAAGAATAGATGAGAGGGGTGTGTTCTATCTTTATTTCTAAATTATGATCCGGTGATCTTAAAAACACAGAGTGGCAGAGATGAACACTTGGAGGCATCGATCGGTGCTGGTCAAAGGTGGAGTGAACACATCCTCGGTCGCTCTAAAGAAGCACAACATCAGCAGCCGAATCAAACGTCGACATCGTTGTTTATGTTTTGTTCCGTGACTCATTCGGTGTCTGGTTGACTTCCGAACAAACAGCAACTCCGACATGAATCTGTTTCTAAAAACTAAAACAAACAAACTGTGTGTACAAAAACCTTAAACACATTTCTGAACAATCAATGCGCATGAATACCAAAATCAATCTGTATGTATTTACAGTGTTGCTCGTATTTTCAGTAACCTGCTAGTTAACCTGGTGGAAATATGTGTCCTGGTTTGATTCGGTGAAACTTCTCAGCCAGCACCTTGTTTAGCCATACACCTGCTGACGCAAACTGAAAATGTCGCAGATAATTATATCAGCAGTAGGATGGACGGTATGGAAGACTCACTACTTCACATTAATTAATTTGATAAAGCCCCAACGCTACACACTGCTGTCTTTTAAATGGGTATATATTTGATGTAAAATATGGAGGAGAAAGACAACTAGAGCTCCTGCAATATATTTTTCTTCTTAATGAGATTGTAAAGGGAGCAATGAAAACCCACAGAAATAGATCACACTGGTACATGTGTCATTCATATTGGAAGAAACAAGTATGACTCATAAGAGCCTTCATAATGCATCTGCCTAATGACAAATATTGACTCTCACTCCTCAGGTGTGTGCGTCTGTTTTTTTGTGTGTGTAACTGTGAGGTTGTATACATGACATTGTGTTGAATTTTTGTCGCAGCGGACTTAAAACGTTAAAACTACATCATATGGATATGCCATTTGTGTGTTTCGTAAGGTGAGTTCGCTCATCTGAACATGATGGTGTTCACCACTGATCAAGTCTTACTTTCAAAGAAAACATATTCCCAATACAAGAAGATTTGAAGTGTTTGGTGTTACCTTTCTAAAAACTGTGAGAACAACAGAGGAAGATTTTCTTCCTCACATGAAACATTACTGGCCCTAAGGGTGTGCTGCAGTCTGACCTTATGAGGCTTTTATTATTATTGGCTTTTGCAAATATCCTGCGATAAATGTGACTGGATACTCGTGCACGTAAATATTTTGGAGTGTTTACCATGATAGCAGAGAAGTCCCATAAAAGGATTGTTTAAAAAGTTTGATTGTATTTTTTTTTTTTTTTTACATTTGTAAGAGTTTAGTTCTGTTTTTCTGTCCTCAATCAGGGCTTCCTGCAAGATGTTTAAAGATGACTTTGCTTTCTGCAAGTGGCTGCAGTATCATCTCACCTGCTGCAAGACAGAGGAGAGCAGCTGAAGTCTCTGCTGCTGTTCCGAGTCATTCTGTCCCACCTGATGCAAACACATACGACACAAAGAAGCACACAGTGCAAGAAAACAACTGAGGGAAACACAGCAAATCAGGGAAAGCACAAGATGAAGGCCAGATAAAAAAAACAAAAACAAAAAAAAAAACAGCATAAGGAAGTTTTTTTAAATGAGAGAGGAAACTGATAATTTAGCAACAAGCAGACAGAGACAGAGACAGAAAATGACTGAAGGATGAAACGTGAACCCAGCTTGTTTCTCCCATCTCACCTGGTTGTTCGACTGCCCCCCCTCCTGGGCAGATGGTGTCACAGCAGGTGAACTTGAACTGGATCCCCTCCTTCTGACTTCAGCTTCCTTCTCCACAACACTTTTGTGTTGTCTCTTACTTACTCTGTTCATCTCTCTTCTGTCGCCTCGTTTCTGCTCCTGCTCGGCTGCTCTCTCCTCCAAACTCTCTCCTCCTTTCTCCAACCTCCTTTCCTGAGCTTCCTCTCGCACCGAAGCGCTCTTCCCTACTTTTGCACCTCTTTTGGTCTCCTGTCCATTCACTCGTTCTGAAGCTCCGCTTCCTTTTTCCCTCTTGTCACTTGCACGCTGCCTTTGTCCCTCTGTGTCTTTTGGTCTTAGTTTCTCTTTTTGTCTCTGACTTTCTTTAACCATATGTTTCATGGCAGGCCTCTGTGCACACTCCTCGTCGGATGAGCTGATGTCTTTGCTGTTTCCTCGGCTGACCAACTGACTGAGTCTGGTTCGTATCTCTTCTTCAAGTGGGTCTTTGGAGCCAGATCCAAGCCTCGAGCTTCTGCGGACTAATTGAGGCCCGGGAGCCGGGGCTTGGGGCTGAGGGTGATTGGGGGCTGGTGATTTTGGAGCCACCGTGTCCAAGTCGTCTGCCTTGGGCGTCATGGCGTCTATTGACGCAGCTGTGCTTACATGTTCGCCAGCAGGTACCGCCTGCTCATCACTTAAATCCCTCTTCAGCACGGCGTTGAGGAGAAAACCACTGTTTTCCTTTAATGTGGAGACAGATGGACAGAAATACATATGATAAGCTAAAAAAAAAAATCTGCTTTTAAAATCAAACAGCTCTACTAAAGATAGCTGATTATAAAAATTAGGAATCAATTAGGAAACGTTTGCTTTCTCTGAGTGAAGAATAACTCCACCTGTGCTAAGGGGTAGGTGGACGGTGCGTTGCTTGGGCCTCCAGGTCTGCTTTGCTCCACCTGTGACTCCTTTTTGCTTTTCCTTCGTCGCCGTGATCTCCTGAATCTCTGCTTCTCCTCAGCCTCGCTGCTGTCGCCCATCACCTGAGCGGACAATGAAAATGAGGGGCAGAAACATGTGTGGTCATTGCACGCTTCTGTATAACATTTCAGAGCAAAATGTTATAAATTTACTTTTCAAACTAAAAGCTAACACAATAATCTGCACTCTGAAACATTTTAAACTCACAATCTATTTCGATAAGTCATGTTTTGTTAGATTTATCGGCACAGCTGCAAATTCAAATCCATAATTGCAAAAACATAAGCAAATAAACCAATATTGTAGTTATCTTCTTTACAGGAGGACAACAAAAAGTTATTTACTCACAAAATGAGCCACATTTTCCTGGACTTCATTAATGCATTGTAGAATCTTTTGCAGCACTGATATATAAACATTTTTTTTATCTGTCAAGTTTCTGCTCCTGTTTTATTTATAATCCTGCTCCAGATCCAGATCCACAAAGTTCAAAGGTGAATTTACACAGATTAAAAGAGAATTAATTTGTGTTTATAGTCTCCCATTCAAAGTATATGAACTAAACTCACAGTTCCCATCAGCTGATCTATTTCTTATTTATTTTATGTAAAAAAAACTGGTTAAATATTTGGAATAAGACATCTTGTATTAATTCAAATAATCATTCCATCAGTTTATTTAATGGGTTTAATTTAATGTGTTTATTTATTGTGTTTATTTGATATCATGATGTTCCTGGACAACATTGTATTCATATCATGCTCTTTTCCAATAATGTTCATGTACTTCATGTACTCATAGTTTTGCTGAATTGCCAAAAAAAACCCAAAAACTGGTTTCTTTCACATTTTTCTATTTTTGTTGTCAGAGAGAATAAATACTTCTAAAATG
>JAOXNZ010000098.1:17828485-17843589 GCA_028566095.1 Kryptolebias brasiliensis | reverse complement strand
TGCAAACGTTGTGTTATTTAAACCTTTCAAACATCAAAAGATTGACTTTTACTATTTGTACCTTTTAAGTATTTTGACTTTTTACAAAAGTTTCCTCATAGAAATAGATTGAGATTTCTACAGTTTCTTCAAAAACGTTGTTTTCTGAAATCTGCTTCTTGCTCTATTTTATACTAATTTAGCTTTTAGCAACTGTCTTGCCAACTTTGGCTGTTAGATACTGATTTGCTCCTTTTAGCTTTTGTCTTAAAAGTCTGACCTATTAGCTACTGACTTTCTAAATTTAGCTTTTAGGGATGTTGTGCTAATGTTAGCTTTTAGGTACTGTTTTGCTAATTTTAACTTTAGGCTACGGATTTGTAAATTTTTTGCTTTTTGCTCCTGTTTTGCTAATTGTGGCTTTTAACAACTCAGCTGCAATTTATTCTTCACCAAACTTCAGCCAAGTCATAAAGCACTCAGCATTCACTCTGAATTTTCACCGAAAGTTAATACATTAACTACCTTCTGATAGCATTAAATTAATGAATATGATGTGGTGAATATTGATGCTTCTGTTCGAGGCTGCGGAGGGACAGGAGTGGAAATAGCCATGCTAATTAAGGGATCCTGATTGTCCCTGAAGCTGAATGAGCTGCCACATTCATCCCATCTTCCTTCCACTCTTCCCTGCTCTGGATTTATTATCCTCTGCCTATTAGTTGAGCTGCTCAATGAGCCTCAGCTCCCTAATTTTGTGCCACGAGTCGACTTTGTTACTTTAATAGCTGTGGTCAAGCTCCAGAAATGAGGTCCTGGCTCTGTTTGTTTCTGGGGTTTTCTACGTCCATGTGAATAAAAAGCCACAGGAATGAATCTGGATGAGCAAACAAAACACAGAGGTTACATTGCAGGAGGCAGAAATATAAATAGGTTTCACCTCCACTCTGAAATGAGCTGCTGCGTCACAGAGTGACCTTTGAACTGAAAGAACCTGAAGAAAATGAGACTGCTGCATCATATCTGCCAACTGAATGGGACCTGTAGTACAGTTACACATCCCTGTTTATTTATCATTATTGCTGAACTCAGATTTCACTTACAAAGCTGGCAAATGTACTTCTTTCTTGTTATTGTAATTCCTGACATTGTTGCCATCAGATTGGTTGTAGCAAATGAAGATAATGTTTGCTTCAAAGACCAGTGATCAATAAACTCTACTTTTACATATTCCCAGCTAAATTATTTTAAATTTTATAATCTTGACAAAGAAAATAAAACGTAATTGTAAAGACACTGACCTCAGAGTATGTGTGCTTGGAGTATGTGTTGTGAATGCCTCTCAGCTAGAACCACGCTAAATTTTAGCACAATATCTCTAAAATCATAATAGTTACAGCCATTTTTCTGCTAGATATAAAATTAGCTGTGGCAACCACCTTGAATTGGATTGGTGCTTTAAGTTAATCAGTAGTAGATGCTCATCCAGTGATTACCTTTTGGAAGTCTTATTAAAATCTTTTGAGGCAATTACATGATTGCCACCCATTCATGGCAGCAGAAAAGACACACACCACATCAACAGTTTGACAAACCTGCAGTTTTAAGCGGCATAGCGTCAGCTTTTAACTGTTTGAATACGTGACTCTGCAGCGGTGCAACGCTTTGTCACATATCAGCAAAGAAACTTCAGACAAGCAAACGCAAACTTCTGCTTCCATCCACACCAGAGACACAAACTTTGTGATGTCATGACTTGCCTTTCACAAAGAGAGAGAGAGAGAGAGAGAGGGGGAAAGGAAAGGCAGGGATTTAGGGCAGTTGGAGAGGCATCGCAGTGAATGAAGCTCGACACAGCTCCCCTTGAGTGATCTGATCTAAAAACGAGATGACGAGGAGAGGAGAGAGGAGAGGATAAGCCGTGGAGCTCTACTGTTCGGTGAGCTTCTGCAAACACTCATTTCATAATGAGGCTGGGAGGTTCCCTGATGCTCGGCTGCTGCATGAATAAGTAAGAGGGATTCCTGTGGATGCTCCCCCGATACTCGCTTCTTCCTTCCTCCACTGCACCCAGCTCTGTTCAGATCCACCATTTTTTTGCCCTCAAAGAACCAATTTACTATATTTGCTAAATAATATATATAAGGGAAATATGACCATAATTGACTTTCTGAGCCTGTAAATGAATTGGTTCAGCTTCTGTTCAAGTCGCTGCAGAGAGAAGGGAGGAGAAAGAGAAGAAAAAAGGCTGGGGGTCGGCCATAAAAGAACATCAAACAAACCGAAATCTGCTCTGAATGCTTTCCTGTGTTTTCAATAATAGAAGAAAATAAGAAAAGATTGCTCTCAGCTGCAGGGCTTAGATGAAAGTGTGTGTTGTTCAGAAGGTTAAAGCTCTCCAGTTGTGGGGTCCTAATGAGGGAATGGTTTGATGGATTTTCATAGCTACTAAAGTTGTGCTTTCTTTCATTTTATTGCAATAAAATATCAAGAATACTAGTAAAAAATAAAGCGATGTATTGGTTTGCACCATTATTGTGATTATCTGAGCATCTGTTCTTGATGACTCAGAGGTGGATGTTTGTTGCCACTTTTGAGAGATAAGACACTTTGTAAAAGATCTGCATTTTTAAGCTGCATCCAGATTGTGTTTGGTGATTTCTTTTGGCTTAAAAATGACAATCATTTGTCTGACCATGCTCTTATAGAGTAAGACTTGCTGCACGTAGGACCAGCTGCACCAGTCCAGTCTAATAGGTGGCAGATTTGTTGCCTGTCTATTAGAGCAAAAAGTAGAACGAAACAAATTTGTGTGCTTTCTCCTTTTAAAACTCGCAAATGTCTCCAGAATGTCTAATCTTCTGCTCGTGAATTGCAGAAGTGTGCAGTCCTGTCACTTGAGTTTTGAACATGTTCAAAAGATTTGTGCGAGAACTTTTCTCTTTGCAGCAGGCGTCTCCAACTCATCTGAAGAGCACCAGAGCTGCATTCTGACACCAGAACAGGAGCTTTCCACTAACAGAAAACATCCAAGATTAATGTCCAGGACTAAAAACTCGTCTAAATCTGACAATCGGCACTTCTAAAGAGTACTTCAGTAGGCTCCAGGCTGCAGAGGTGGGTACAAACCAAACCGAGGAGGACAACGGCTCAAAATACGACTTGATGTTCACTTGATCACAAACACTCAGTTCAGGGCAGCTGAAAAGTTACATATTTTCTTGCAATTTTAGTCTCAAACACCTTTAGGCGTCTTCGCAGTGGATCATTTGAATCCATCTTATTCTATCCCTAGCATCTTCCTTACCATCCTTCTTCATATCCCCCTCCTTTACAGCCATAAACCTCTGTGGTCTTCCTCTTTTCCTCCTCCCTGGTAGCTCCATATCAACATCCTTTGTGCAATTTATCCCTCCTCTGCACATGTCCAAATAATCTCAGCCTCACCTCTCTTTGCCCCCAAACCACTCAAACCACTGTCCCTCTCATAAACTCAAGCCTAATCCTGTCCATTTGTGATCACTCCTACTGAAAATTGGAACATCTTCATCCCTGCCACGTCCAGCTCAGCCTCCTGTCTTTTTGTTTGTGCCACCGTCTCCAAACCAAACATCACGGCAGGTCTCAAATCACTACCATCTTGTAAACCTTCCCTTTCACTCCTGCAGCTCTCCTTCTGTCACAAATCACCCCTGACACCCCCGTTACACCCATCTCGCTCTTATTCACACACATGGATTCTGTCTTGCTTTCCCTGACTTTCATTCCTCTTCTCTCCAGAGCAAACCTGAATGCATATTTGATATTAGACCAACCAGTTGGTATTAAAACCCTGTGGCCTGCAGGAGGCAGGAAGACAAACCCGCACCCAGCGGCAGTTCTGTACATGACCTTTTCAGGAAGCAGCAGGTATATCGATTTACTGCCTGTGCGTCTCTGATTGGCAAATGATATTGGCAGAGAGAGGAAAGAAAATAGCATTTAAAAAATGGTTAAAGGTGTTGGTTTGTGCTCATCCACCAGAAGATTAAGACATGCTGTTAGTACCAAACAATATGGGCAAGGTGCTTTTTAAAAAAATCTAAAGCATGTGTTTTTATTTCACATATTGCTGACCTAAGTAACTATTATTGGAGACCGCAGAAATCAGTCTGAACCAACACTGTTAATAGTTTGCTTCTAGTACACTGAAATATTTAACATGGTCATCTGCTGAAGGTTCAGATAATGTATTTTTCGGTGTTCGCTTAGCTGTGTCCTTAAAAAGTCTAAATTTAAGAGCAGCGCAGCTCCATGCAGTGGTCAGACAATTTATTCTGCTGTCTCCTCCACCTATAGCTCTTCCTCTAAAGACCCAAACCTGTCATCTTTATTCCCTCACCCACCTCTCTGTCTATATTCTTGATGTCTGTCCTGTTCTTTATCACCAACTCTCTTCAGGCCTTCATCATCCACTGTGGTGCAGATGAATGGTGCAGTGCTGTGTATGAGTTATACTGGGACAGACTGAGCATGGAAAGAAGACCAAATGCAGTGAACACTGTCTGCTTTCATGCAGGAGGGGTTTTAGGAGGTTTTTTGCACAAATACACACTACCGGTATTGACTTTGTTCTATCAGTTCATCACTGACGACAAGAAAATCAACTTATTTAGACATTATCTGCTATATAATCCATTGCAGACATCCAATATTCTAGCTCTGTCCACCAAAAACTCCCTCAGAACAAACTGGTGAACAGACAAAATGGGACATTTCCATAAACAACCTGTTTTCTGCTTAGATTTTGTCCACTTTAAGCCATTTGCTGCTCATTTCAGGTGATTGTTAAAGTAACTGGAGATCATCACAAGATTCTTTAAGAGCTACTTATATGAGTGGTTCCACTCATTTGAGCATTTACAAATAACCACATTTGTGAACAGTTTATAGAAAATGCTGTTAAATTAGGTTATCAGTCCACTCAGGTTTGCTAAAAGTCTTGTGTAAAATCAAAACTCATGATGATGGTGATAAAACCTTTGAATTAACTATTAACTATGAACATGAATGATAAATCTGTGGCAACCTGGTGTAATGAACATGGTTGTTGAAGACCCAAGACTGCAGACAAGCAGGTATAAATACAAAAGGGATTTAATAGTTTCTTCACTCATTAACCAATTTTCCCTGTATAAAATGTACTGGGAGAATTGATTAATGAGTGAATGCAGCTGTGATGATTACAGATGAATGAGAGGTGTGCGTGTGAGAAGGCAAAGAGGGAATCTGAGGAAAAACACTGGCTGGGAACATGGAAACAAAACCTAAAGATGTCATGTTAACAACCTGCCAGAAACACACAAGGTAACTGATACCAAGAACGGAAAACTCAAACCAGGTAAAACTAATCAAACTATAACAAAAAAAACAAAAATCCAATACAGTATCAGATAAACAGATTCAGTTTTATTCTGATTTTTCTTCATGTGCTTGTGGCTTTAGTGGAACTCTATTATAAATGATGTTATAAACGACTGAAGTGTGTTCACAGGACATGTTTTTTTCAATCCAAGGACACACGCTCCGTATCTGCTCCACAAAAGCAGCTGGAAAGCTTTCTAATCTGCAGAGCGAGTTATGAGCATCTCCTTATCGTCTGGCGGAAACTGAGGCAAACTTTTCTGAGCTCAAAGTGAAGAACGCTGCTTTTCATGAGCTGCTACAACCTTCAAATACGTGACCTTTGATGAAAAGCTGCATCTCCGTGGCTTATTAAACACAAGCATACACACTCCTAAACATCTCTTAAAAAAGAAACTGAATTTCTTTTTTTCTCGCTTTTATCCTTTTTCTTCCCATGAAGGTCAAATCATATGGATTGTAAAGGGTGGGAGTGGGATCCGAAAACTAGCTTCTAAAAATAGATCCCAATGCCTTGGATTCAGCATGACAGTCAGCTCAATGACCTTTTGTCTTAACACGCTCGTTGTCTGTTTGATCTATATTTCCATCCCCCATCTTTCTCTGCCCTCGTTCCCCCCACGATCACTTGTTTCTTCAGCCTTTAACCGACGTGTTCTGGTCGGCTGCTTCTCTGTAACGGGCTGTTAGGGTTGACACCGCTCTACATCAGGCTCTGGCAGCTTCAGTATGCCGCTTCCTGTTTGTCCTCCTTGTCTTGCGTGCAACATCAAGAATCAGAATCAAGTTAATGACCTTTATCCACAGCAAAGCGTCCTCCCACGCAGCTGACATTACTCGGTGGTTTGCAGAAAGAGGCATTTCTGCAAATTATATACTAGAAATGTTAATTGTCTGCTACATAGTTTGAATAACTCCTGCTGACAAACTCAATGAATATTTACATTTGAGAATCCACTCTTAACCTAGGAGGGAAAAAATCCTTTTCTGTTTCATAATCTCAAAAATCCTTTTATCTCAGTGGATTTTCATTTCCTGACTGAGACGTTTAATGATATTACAAGAATAAAACCAGAACTCTGACTAATACCTCGTTACACTTTTCTGCCTTGTGTTTCTACAACGAGTAACAATACGTGGCTGTAGGAAAATAACATCACATCGCCCATTTATGTACAGAAGGTGTAGATTTTAAAGACAAAAACATGTATTGTTTTAGGATTGCCTTCCTCTTTTTTGTCACTTCTGAACATTTTATAAAGAGCTGCATAAGAAGAGCACTTCTTTTCTCTGATAGCTTTTAAAAGCCTGCAATAAAGCAGCACATATTACATCCAGCAGTGTGTTGTGTCTGTGTGTCTGTTTGTGGTTTAAAAAAAAAAAAAAAAAGGCTTTACTTTCCAGCTGCAATGATTGCAACATCGCAGTGACTTTGGGCCACATTCTTCAGTCTCTTGAGCGCAATTCGTTTGAAGAAAAGCAGCCAGAAAAAAGGGGCAGTAAAGTAAGTGATTACATTACACTCCTACCAATTATAAAACCAACGAATGAGCCGCTTCCTACACAGGTCTCCGGCTGCCCTCATGTGGAAAGGAGCTCCTGTTATACGAGTTACACAACAAGAAAGCAGGAAACAAAAGTCAGTGTGGGAACAGCAGACTGCTATCATAACTCCTGCCTTACTCTATGTCAGATTAACTTTCTTTTAAACTTTTAATCGTTTTGCACTTGCACATAACCAGAAGATTCCATTTAAAAATTCAACATTTTTCCATGGTAGGCTGCACATATTTGTTCAAAGGAGAGTAAGAAAGGTGCGGGGTAAAACACTGTTGTTACAGCAACAGTGACACAGCAAGAGCCTGAAAGGAAAGCATTTCACTGTGAAGGGATTTGGTATTTCACAATGTGCTCTTTATGTCATGAGTGTTACAGATACACAATCAGAATGAAAGTAACGTGCATGTGGTGCAGAGAAAGGCCGAGGCTTTTCAACCAACACAGAATCAGTTTGCTTCTTGTTGGTGAATAAAATTCAAGGTATTTTTGCTCAATAATAATAATACCGTTGAACCCTTGGACACATGAAAATGAAATTTTCACTTGGTGTCAGTCTGAACTGGTATTTACAACATGTTTGTGTACGTAGAGAACTGTAAATAAATTTTGACATTCATGCAACATTCTTGCTAAAGATGGGCAAATTTCTTTTGTCACAATCTAGTCACAAAGTGTCTTAATTATGTTTCATTTTGATTGTAATTCATTCTCTATTTTGTCTCCAATCAGTCACAATTTGGTTTCATCAATCAACAAACCCTCCCAAAGTTGTCTCAAATGTCTTTCACTTTCTGACTCATGGAAACTAAATTAATGCCTTGTCTTAGATTTTTTGCAAAATTATCCACGTAAAAAGACACCATTTCTAGAAACAACCCAAAATGCTGTAATAACTATGTCAATCCTGTATGTGACTCTGTAGCACTGCCACAGAAATACCCAAAAAGGAAGCACAGAGTGGAGCGTGCGCATAAAGCTGACACGCTCAGTGCAAAATGTAAACTCAACAAGAAGAAGAGACCCCTCGGATCATAGCTTAGATTAAAGGTGGGGCAATCATATCCTCATTTTCAAAAGGTTGCATTTTTACCGCCGACATGAAAATGCAAAGACGGCATTCCAAGATTTTTTTTTACTTTGACACCTGTTTTCAAAGACCTACCGATTTGGGGCTCCTAAAATGTTGTTTCCATGTGAAAGCAAGGCTGAAACAATAAAAACCTTTTTTACGTAATCCCAAAAATCGTTCATGTGAACAGGACCTAACAGAGGGATTCTAGCAGGATCTTATGAGCATGTGTTGGGGATGACTCTTAGCTACCACCACACCAAATTTTAGCTCAACATCTGTAAGACTGGCAGAGTTTTAGTCATTTTTGTGTTTGCAAAAATCGATTAGCTGTGGCAACCATCTTGGATAGCGATAACTCTAAAAGATTTATCATTGTAGACGTACATCTACTCATTACTGTAGAAGAGTTTCATTCAAATAAATCCGGTGGTTCATGAGTTATTTGCTAACAGACAAACACACACAAACAATTACACAATTGCCTGCCTTTCATGGCAGCATTCATAATAATTTCAGCAAAGGTGGGAGCTCAACTAATGTTCTAAAAGTCCTATTTTTGGGAACTATCGCCCAACTACTAATGAAAAGTTGACCAGACATTCAAACAAAACAGAGTTATCCAAGATTGAGTAGGTTCAGTCCAGTTTATGTGTATACATATTTAAATATCTTTAAAGTGGGTTTTTACTCCCCCGACAATGGCTAGTGTTCTTCCTCAAAGATTCACACCATGAACAACACCACAAACACACACCAGCAGGGAAGCTGGCAGCAAGACACAGCTACTCAGAAAACTGTCCTTAAGCTGTGATAAAACAAACTGTTACTGTGAAGCAACAGGAACTTCAGCTCCTACACCCTGGCTTCACTTCATAATTACAATTGGCTGCGCACAGGTTGGGATGGTATAAGCCTTAACTGCTCTGGATCACGCTTAAATCAGTCATGAGCTGAAGCTCGTGTAATTGAGAAGTAATGTGCTTCCTGTTTCAGTCAAGTCGAGTTAAGCATTTCTGTAGCGACTGGAAAAAAGAAACAGAAATTTTGTCTTGTCTTTGAAATAAAAGGTTCATATTCCTGTGGTGTGTCATTATTCTGCTGTGAAAATGACACGTCGGGTCCACAAACTACTTAACACGCTCCCAGAATGTTTGCAGTTTACAATCCTGTTTTTTTTTTATTTTATTTTTTATTATTCCTTCAAATCCAGCTTGTCTGTGCTGAGTGTAAGGTCAGTTCAGGTAAAGAGAAACGTGAGCAGCTTTTGAGCCCTCACGTGACAAAGCAAACAGCACTCCATCCCGCTCTGTCTGGCAGAGGATGGTGACTCTTTGCTGCTCAGATCACAGATCACTGACAAAAACACACCAGAGGCACACACACTCATCCATTCATCCATATTCTCCACTTTTCAGAGGGTGTTTTTTTCTCTATGATGAAACTGATTTTGTGGTGACAGAGACAGATGGAAGGATTGAGGGAGGAACAGCTCACCAACAGAAGAGGAGAAATCTCTCTCTTCAGTTTTACTTCAAGCTGAAAGGACATTAATAGACGCTAACAGGCTTTTGCATCCATGACACAAAGAGTAAACTGTAAGAACATCTATGTGTTCGCTTCAATAGGACTTTTAAGCCTTACACTGGTTAATATTAATAACATGTGCAGGAGAGACTTACATTAAACATTAAAGGCCTAGAACTCCTTTAAGAAATGCATGTCATCCACCACATTTCATACTAAAATCCAAACAAAGATCTTAAATAATCTGTTAGCACTCAAATATGTGATAGGGATCAACCACAGCTACTACCATACCAATTCTTAGCTTAATATTCACAAGGCTGGCTGAGTTATAGCCATTTTTGTGTTTTAACACTTTGATTATCTGTGTCAGCCATCTTGATTTAAGTTGGCTCCAAAAGTGAATCAGTTGTAGATGAACATCCAGTGATTACTTTCCGGGAGTTTCATTAAAACCCCTCCTCTGATTCATGAGATAACAGACAAACAAACAGACGCGCACAAGCAATTACACGAGTGATAAAAAATTGAAAGCTTCTCCTTGCGTTGAATGTAAATTACATGTCCATGCAGAGTTTGCTACAGAATAAAAGGCTGCTGATTGCATGAGAAGTGCTGCATGTTGGCTGATAGTGTGAAGTAGAAGGCAGGATAACAGATTGCTTGTGGAGATGGAGGCCATATAGATGAAATACAGAGTCATTCATCAACAGACGGCCCCTGTGACAGCCAGCATCGCCCGGTGTGACTTACCGATCACAGTGGCACTCACGGGGGAGTTTTTCCACAGCATGAGTGGGCAAAATCTGACATATTCTCACCATGAGGCTGGAACGTAATTTAAACAATTTGGTCTCGACATTTTATTTCTTCTTGCAAACACATCAACCCTGGAGCAAAAAAACATCTCAAAGAGGAAACAAAGCTCAACTATAAGCACTGTTTGCACCCTCTTTTACATGTCAGCGCACACATGCAGGCGTGCATTATTTATACAGATGCTGTCACACTGACTCATTTAAAGAGGTGGCGAATGCGAGGAGGGGGAAGCGAACACAAACACCTTCTCCTCCCGCCTCTCGGCAGCAATTGCGGCAACTGTTTGGATCATTATCTGTGACCTCGGAGTGTGATCAGAGCAGACATCAAGGTGATCCTCTACAGAGCTGAAATAGAAAGTAAAGGTCAGTCTGTGGACGTTACTGACGACATTTACTGGAAACAGGATGCCCTGTTTGGACATGGTCAAATAAATCCATTTTTAATAATGTATACATTCATTCTGGGCATGAATGACAATAATTTGGGGCTTTGAATGATTTATTTGAGTCGTTGTTTTTCTAGGGCGGAATGATTATACAACATACAACTTCAATGACTTTTAAAAAACAAGAACTGGGTGCACAAGTTTGAATTTATTGTAGACTTTTCTGTAATCCACACATGGTTTTTGCACATCATCTTTGTATCTTCAGCGCTCTCAGTTCATGCTCTGCTAGACTCAACAAAAACACAAATTAAAGCCAGTTGTTGCTGGGCTGCAGGTTTTGCTCGCAGAACATTCAAAGACTGAGTCAAAAGCAGTAAAACCTGCTTTATTCTCTCACACACACTCATAAAATGTTTACTATTGTGCTGCTAATTAAATGTTGACCAATACTGGTTTTCCTGCTTTGTTTTAAGATCAATCAAATAAGGCACACAAGACCTCTTTTCACTAAAAAGGAGTAACAGCTCACTTAAATTTAAAGCTACAGATAATAAAACAGGCCATTTTGGAGCAGAGCTGAATCCAGCTGTATAAGAAGTGTAATATGAAGGAATTTGTTTGGCAACTTGGGCTCAGTTTGAAATATACTTTCTTCTTCAAGTAGAAATACTGATGTTTAAAATTATGGAATCAAATTAAACTTTTTTTTTTTTTTGACGCTGCCATGTCAGCAGGATGAAAGATCTTCCAGAAGATAAATAACAGAACTGAGTTCATGATCCGGTGCAGAGGTGAGCAACCTTTACAGCCAAAAGAGACATTTCTGCTCCTTCATTTACTAAATAAATTGTGTCCAGAACCACAAAACAGGTTGCTGGGGACTCCTGTTAGAAGTAACATTATGTGTAACATAAATACAGCAAATCAAAAATTAATAAAGTTGACATTTATTGGTATTTTTACATGTGAGGACAAAAGAAAAAAAACCTTAAACATGTAAAGAAGGGAAAAAGATATTTAATATAACTTTGATTATACTAAAACACTGAACTACACAGGCGATGAGAGTCTAATATTTGAAATAATAAAGCACATAATTAAAGTGAATATATAAATATGGTCAGTTTGTCTGATATGTAATTGTGACTAATGGAATTTTTTTTAAATCAAAACAATGAGCTTCCATACTTCAACTTAAATTGTGTTTCTTCTATAAAAACGTCTAATTCTTATCGTTATCATCATGACTTCCTATGTTTTTTTGCAGAACCCATAACTTTAATGACTTGTAATCTGTGATTTGTTTGTAAAACAACACATTCAGTGTTTCTTGCCTTAAAAGTATTTAAAAAATTAGATTTTCTGGTAGATTTGAGAGAAATATCACGCTGCGAAGTGACTAATGGGCAACAAACTACTAACATGATCTGATTAATGCATTTTGCTGGTTGTATTATTAGTATCATTCACATATTTGGAGTAAAATTGGGCAGGAAAACTGCTAAAAGTAGCCTTTCCTGACGTTATTTTTTAAATTAGACTTCTGATTCATACATTTTTTTAATGACTTTTTTATACAAAAACATTGTATAAATTTTTTATGTAATGATGTGTTATCATCATTACTCATCATTACTTTGCACATTTTTGTTGTTTTTGATGCTGTTTTGTGTCTGGTTTCTGTCTTTTTGGAGAATGGTAAATTATTTAAAAAACAAACTTTTATACAAAGATTTAGAGCCCGTTTAAAATAGCTGAGACATATATTGTGTATCACAATGAGGCCATGAAATATTGCTGTTTTAGTTTAAGGTCTATCCCCCATTTCTATATTCAACTTGATTATTTATGAAGATGCTGAGTGTAACGCTTAAATCCTGTGAAGCTGAGATCATTTTAAATATGCAGAGAACAGGTTGGTGTATGTTTGTATCAACAACAGCCACTAAAGGAAGGAAATATGTTGAGTTTGAAGACAAACAAGTTAAATGAAAGTGATTTGTGCTCCAAGTCACCTTGCAATTAAACAGCGGCACCTCCACACGTGTTCAGGCATGTGGAGCTGGCTGAATCCATCTGGAGTCAGAAGAGAAACTCTCATTTTTACTATCAGAGCATCAACAGGAGGCTGAGGGAGAGGAAAAGGGTATGTGCACAGGATATCCAACTCCTGTATGCTCGCTAGAGGAAATAAAAAAAACTGTTTGCAGAAAACCAATTTTCCCTAAGAAGTGCATGTTTCAGAAAGTGTTGAAGTAAACGGAGAGAGAGTGGAGTCCTGCAGGCTGTTTGGTGGCATGAAAAACGATCTCAGCTGAGGGCAAATGAAGAGGATTCCATCCCTCCGAGAGAGACAAGGGCCAAGATGAAGACAAAGAGAGTGACGGAGAGGAAGAATGAAAAGTGATGTGATGTGCAGTCATCCAAAAGGCAGGAATTCACAAGTCAGACAGTCGCTATAAAAGGCATTCATTGAGAATTTAAAAATGGGGCTGTTGTGTAAAATGGAGGTAAAACAAGAATGGATTGCAAATGATTGAAACTATATACTGTATATATATTTGAAAATAGTTAAACATATCAAATGATGAAGTTGTAGTAAAACAATGTAGGCTTGTTTTAATACCAATATGTTAATATGTTAGTTGGAAAGAGTCATGCAGGAAATGGCAAATCCTGAAATCAGAGTAGAAGTCCAGTTGCTTTGTTTTTAAACTTTTAGGACTATCCTTGTTGAAATGATTCATTTAAATGAAATGTCAGTAACACGACTGGACAACGTGAGCATCAGGACGTCTCCGTGGACTCCACTACTGCAGATAAAACTATGAGGCCACGCAGAGTCGAAGCAGACATGTTTGTGAAGCTCTGCTCAAGTGTGAGCTTTCATGAAACATGTGTACACAATGCCTCACTTTGTGTTTGCACATGTGTCATCCTGATGTGTGTGTGTGTGTGCTGCTTTCAGATCTCCCCCACATTGGCAGCCCTGATACGAGCGGCTACTTTGATCTCCTTGAATCTGACAGCATCACCAGAGTTCCTCTGCTGCAGTTCTGAACAAACAGCCCAACAGGCACAAAAACTGAAAAGCGATGGTGGGGTGGGGAGGTTCCTGTTGTTTTCCAGTTCACCAGATGTTCCAGTTTCAATGGATTTATGAGTCGTATTACTAAGATGCGCAGGCTTCCTAGCTTCTAGACCTTTCAATAGCTTTGTGCAAAAATTTGTCAGACAGGGCAGCTGCAAAAAGAGATTCAAAGCAAAGACACACCACAGCCTGCCTGGTATTTAGAGATTAGAAAACTAATACAGAACTTATGTTTACCAGTTGCAACCTGATAGAAAATAATTGCTATATCCCTTTATAAACCTGGAGCGACATATGTGTGCTTCTCTCTTTCAAGTCCTATGTGACACGAGTTTTAAATAATGTTGATCATTTTAAGGCACGGGACAAACAATTTAGCAGTTCTTAAAGAAGAGTTTTAAACACAGATCTCATCTTATCTTATGATGAGCTCTTAAGACGAGAAGAGACAAAGTTATAGCTGTTGGGTGAAACCTTGTAAATGACGCAATCCCGAGGGATACTGTGAAATCTCGCGAAATGCGTTAGCGCTCAAATGAGGTGGTGGGGATGACTCCCAGCTACGACCACAACAACTTCTAGCTCAATATTTTAGTTGTAGTCTTTATTATGTTTGTTAGGGTCACTTAGCTGTTATTGTTAGCGCTTATTTTATGATGAGCAAAAATAAGAGAAAAACAATGTCAGAACATAAACTGTTTATTATTACCTGATCATTATATTATTAGAACAAGTAAACAGGAAGTTTATTACAAACCAACAAGCTGAACACCAACAAGATACAGACTTCATCACAAAGGAGATGAAAAAGCAATCCCTGTGCAGGTGGGAAATCCTAACTGAACAAAATGAGCAGAATGCAGCTAGCTGTGCATTAAAACACAAACCAGGCCTCATTTAAAGCTCTGAGAATTAGGGGCAGAGGTGGGCTGAGATGGAGGCCCGGAGCGTTGCAAAGGCGTTTGATATGCAACAGACTGCAGATGAGTGCAACACCATCTAAACTCCTCCAGCACAGAGAAAATGGGATACTAACATTAGCATAGTCAGCTAATTGTTATTCATTTAGATTTGCTCCAAACCCCAGAACATTAAGTTCACAACAGAGCTGTGGACATTACAGTTTTCAGACTGTATGTGCAGCAAAGATGACTCAGGTCTTTTGAATTAAAAGTGGCCACTAAAGACACTGTCACACATGAGAAATGAAAAACGATTAGCTTCATCTATCTGTTGGTGTGAGAGCATTTACACTTTTCTGCTCG
>JAOXNZ010000098.1:17805328-17825039 GCA_028566095.1 Kryptolebias brasiliensis | reverse complement strand
CCGCAGCCGCCATGACGGCAGCGTCCGTCCGCACGTTCCGGTCCGCTCCCCTCAACAACATGGCGGCGGTGCTTAAAATACCTGAAAGCATGCTGAAGTATTTACAGACCAAGAAGTGTATGTAAGAAACAAAAAACAGGAAAACATTAGTGGGAATGCTGACTCAGCGTTCACACAATTAATTATAACCAAACTAACAAAAATTCAAGCTGAGATCTAATCAATACGCTTGTCAATAAAAAGGGGAAACAAACGTAAACAGATTCAGGTGTCTGAGCTCAGATTGCTGCTGTGTTCGGAGAGTGTATCTTGTCACGGCTGTCGCTCCCGGCTGAGTATCAAGTGCAAATAACCGTCGAGAGTTATGGTTCTGTGTCAGTGGGGTTGGACACGGAGCGAGGCCGTGAAGGAAATAGCGAGGTGGAGAAGGAGGAAGGAGATAAAGTGATTAGTGACTCTCCTTCCTTGAGCTCATGAAGCTGAAGGCTTTCCACAACATTTCAGATGCACTTTATGTATCAGCAAACAGCTTCCTGCATGAATTCATCAGCGCTCAGGCACCAGAATTAGTAGGTATTGGTTGCTGATTGCATTAAAGGCCCAGCATTTGTGGAAAATATACTGCCCACCACCTTGCACACCAAACCCAGTGGTTCATGAGATATTTTGCTAACTGACAGACGCAGAAACACAGGCAGTTACATTGGCCACCTTTCATGCCTGCGGACAATAAAAATCTGTGCATTCCCCTAATGTACAAAACTATAAATATACAGAGCAATTTTCTTCACTGCTATGTTCTACACTAAAAACTGATAGTGCCACAGAGTGACAAATGAGAGAGGAGACATCCATTCTTTATCTGCTGAAAGTTACAGTTTGCTGTTTTGGCTTTTTACTGTTAAAACACACACACACAGACACACACAAATAAGCCTCGCTATCCATTGTCACCCAAGCTGCTAGCCTGACAAAAGCACAGAACAAACAAGCTGCAACACACAGAGCCTCTCAGACGTGTGGATGTCTTATTAAAAACCAGACCTCTGAACACATATTTTATCTGGAGCCGGGTGCTGCAGGGCACAACCTGCCTGTCGAAGACAAGTCCTGCCCTCCCACACTGATAAAAATACATCTGCAGGGAGGACAGAAAGAGATCACACTGTGACTTGCCTCCTCTGTTAGCAGGTACCTGACTGGCAGCAGCAAGACATTTGGCTGATTTTACAGTTCTGCTGTCTTCATATCACACGGCTATCATTAGGAATCATTCTGAGGTGGTAAAACAGACACTCAGCAGTTTGAGCCAATGACATATTTATGTTTTAACAGGAATGGGAATTTAAGTTAATGATATAAAATACATTCAGATACATTCAAGACATAAAGGCCTACCAGTCTTTAAAGGAATGCATATCGCCCGCTGCCAAATTTGAAAGTAACAGGCGATAAATAGCTGTCAGGGATTTTGTTGCAATAAAAAAAAAACAGATTGTTAACATTGCTCTTTAGCTGAAGCCGTGTGTGTGTTTAAAATGACTGAGACTTATGCACAGTTGCGTGTGTATTCACAGAATATTTGCAGCGTTCCTGCTCTGCACACGCTGATCCACGGATGTACTTTTAACCTTGGGAATGTTAACCTCTCTATAAACGAAACGCAACAACAAATATTTCACGTAAAATCAGTTCTGGGTAAGCTTTAGCGCTGGTGTGTAAGCCCCTCTTGTTTGCGTGTGTTTGTGTAGATGTACAGAACAGTTTAGGCCCGCGGCAGACGCCCTAATCTCCTCACAGACATGCTTTAGGAAGAGATTATGAAAATGGGTGAGAGCGGTTTGTCACTTTAGTTTATTGCTCTTTCTGTGCACACAAACACACAGACACACTGTTTATAGATGGGTGGCTACACCGTTCTATGGCCTGAGGACTCTATAAACCTCCGAGCAGTCCATTTCTGCAGATTAAGCACACAAAGAGGTGCCAGAGGTTGAATGCAAATGCGGAGGCGGTATAGGTAGAAGGAAGAGAGGATGAGACAAAGAGTTCATAAAAAGAAAGACACACAAAAAAGTAAAAACCACACAAACGTGGAAGAAAGATGCGGTATAAAGGCAGAGGGAAACAAAAGCCATTTGAGGGACAAAACAAAAAGAGACTTAATAGCATTTTCATCTTTTATCTTTTTCTCTGGTTCTTTTGACCTTTCCATCCCGCCGCTTTACTTTTAACATTTTCCTCACTGCATTAAATGAATCTAAATTAGGATAAGAAAAATACTTTCCAGTTTCCAAAAGAAATGTTTTGACCACTCTGATAAAACTATTAGTGTACAGGTGGTGTAGATGTTTGTGTAAACCATGAGTTCAGGATGCCATTAATTTAGCCGGACTGGAAATTGTCACGCTTGTCCTCCTGTTTCAGGAGGGAAAGCTATGTTAAGAGTGTTTTTTTTTTTTTTATTTGCATCATTGCTCAACCATGTCTGCTCTAATTAAAGAAATCAAAACAATTATTGGAAATATTTATCTCACTTACAGCTGTTTGTTAATGTATAACCCCCAATTCAAAAGAAGTTGAAATGTTGTGTAAAAAGTAAATAAAAACAGAATACAATGATCTCATAAACCCATTTTTCTTTCTCACAATAGAACATAGTAAACATATCAAATGGTTAATAGCAAATAGAAAAGTTAGCTCTATCAGGAAAAGAAGAAACCATCGATAAACCCTGCCATCATCTCTGAACCAAATGGACTGAGACAAAGTGGAAAACTGTTCTGTGGTCAGACAAATTGAAATTTAAAATTCTTTTTGTACTAAAGAGGAGCGGGCCCGTCAGTTCAAAAGCCTGCCTCTCTGATGGTATGGGGGTGCATTAGTGCCTCTGGAATGGGCAGCTTACACATCTGGAAAGGCACCAACAATGCAGAACAGTATCTACAGGTTTTAGAAGATAATCTGGATGAGAGCAGATGTGTTTTTCAGAGGCCTTGCATATTTCAGCAAGACGATGCTAAACTGTATCCTGCATCCTTTACAGTAGAAGAGACAACTGGTCTTCTCAGCTCCTAAACCTTTCCAGACTGTTGTTAAAGGAAGAGAAACATGGACCTGAAACAACTTTTTTGGGATTGGATTTTAGAGATTCACCACACTGCACAATGCATGCTCTCACAAATTGCTTGCAAGGACGAATCTGAATGGATAGGCATGCGCTCGTCCATGTGTGAGTGGGTGACTTTAGTCTTTGAGTGTGTTCATGTGCGGGATGATTACAAATCTGCTTTCCTTTGATGGATCACACTTTGTGAGCAGCGTGGCCATGCCACTTTGAATGCTGATGGACAACTGGTGCATGTCAATGAGATCATCTGGTGATTTGTGAAATAAATTAGCATTTTAGATTTAGCAGCATTTCCTCAAAAAATGAACCCAAACCCAGCAAAGGAAGGGAGGATACTTGTTTCACTTTGCAGGTTTTGACTTGATTCCTACAGATGCTTCAAGACAACACTGGATATGATGCAAGTGACAAAATAAAGGCTTAGCATATGAAATGCATAAAACATCTTGTCGGAACTGTTTATACTTGGTGTATTTGATGGGAATAAGTTTCAGTCACTATCATGTCAAATTGTAGTTCCATATTTGTAGTTATAGCCATTTTTGTGCTTGATAGGATCATTAGCTGTGGAGGCCATCTTGATTTGAGGTGAATTCAAATGTTAATCAGTTGTAGATATTTATCCATTGACTACTTTCTGAGAGTTTTAATAAAATCTGTCCAGTGGTTCATAAAATATTTTGCTAACAGACAGACAAGCAAACACAGACACAGGCAGATACATGACTGCCTGCCTTTTATGGCGTCAAGCAATAATTAGCTCATGAGTGTTGCATTTTTCAGCATAACAACTTCTCTGTCTTCCTGTACTACACTTGCCATCTATTTAGCATCAAATCAATATCTTTTCTTTGCAGCCATTGATTCCTTTACAAAAAAAAATTCAAAACTATGTCTACAAGCTGTAAATCCCTCCACTCGGGGAAAATAACTCACACTAAAACCAAGTTTAAGCTTGTTTAACACGCTAATGAAAAGTGTTGTATTTAAATGAGCTTGTAAGCAACAGTGTTGTGACATTAGGCCCATCTGTGTCTCAGTCTGAGAACATTACAGAGCCTTCAGCAGAAAGACACATGCCGAGAAGGAGGGAGCGAAGGGGAATGATGATCCATACCACCTCTGACTGCCATCATTCCTTTCCTTCCTTCTTCCTCCTCCTCCTCTTCTTCCCTCCTTGCCATTGGGCTTGTTTTTCCTCTCACCTGTTTTATAACCAGGACTGAGTGCAGCACGTCTAACTCATCACTGTACAGCAAAAATCAATGAAAGAAATGGGGGCGTGTGTGTGTGTGTGTCTGTGAAGGGACGAAATAAGGCGGTGCGTTTCAGAGCAGTGTTGGCTCTGAAACCTCCAGTCACTCTGTTATCCACTATTAATCAGTGAAATCAAATCACACCACTTCTGCACCTGCAGATTTTCTTCTAAACATCACTACAGAGATATATTTGTAGTTGTAATGGGGGGGGTTAATGAAAGGTGTAGCATCTCTTGAAGGAATGCATATCGCCTGCCACCTTTCATATTGTACTTATAAACTGAAATGATCCTGAGAAAAGATGGAGTTATAGCTGTTTCAGTCAAACCTTGTAAACGACGTTATGCATGAGCTCATGTGATACAGAGAATATGTTCCAAATGAGTCTCAGCTATGGACATGTTTGTAAAATTGACTGAATTATAGCCATTTTGGTGTTCTAAGGTCAGATGGATGTTATTAAGAATTGGGCTGACACCAAAAGTTAATCGGTTGTAAATGTACATCCAATGATTATTTACTGATTGTCTCATTAAAATATGTCCAATGGTTCATGAGATATTTTTGTAACAGACAGACACACACACACACACACACACACACACACAAGCAAAGACATTATTGCCTCTCGCCTTAAACAGACAGATTTATGTGTATTACACATTAAATGTATTTTTAAAGTTTGAATGTCTCAGAATTTGATTCACCCAATGTTTTTTTTTTTTTTTTTTTTCAAACGGACACAAACGCTCGACTTTGCAGCATATTCTGGACCTCATCACAGTGAGATTAACATTCATCCAGTGGAGAATCGGGGCACCAGAACAACTCCCAAGGCTTTGGACAGACATGCATTAATAAACACACACACACACACACACACGGTTCATTTGCAAATGTAACCAGCTGCAGTGTATTTCCCTCTTTTGCTCCTCTGAATATCTTTGGTCATTTAAATTATATTTGGACCTTTTTTCCCCCAAGTCTTGACATTCAATGAGAATGATAATCTGAGGGCAAGCAGAAAGAAAATAATGCAAAAGAAATAAAATAAAGACATTTTGACATATGTCAAAAATATTACTCAAAAGAGTAAAGCGATAAATGTGTCTAATCATCAATTTTCTTAGTGTACAAATGTCCTACCTCATATTTTATTTGATTTCCTTCAATAGTTGTTTTTATTTGACCTTTCTGACTAAAACATTGTTAAATAAAAAAAATTAATCTGTTCTTTTAAGAAGAAAACAAATTCCTTCAAGATCCCCCAAGATCCTTAAAGGACTCGCCACTCTCCCTTTTCCACTCATTTATTCACCTTTCCTCTCTCATCTGTCTCCTTCAAACCTCTTTCAATCTTTATCACCTCCCTCTCCACCAGGAAATTCAAATTAATCCTCCCTACTCCACTTCAGTGTCCTCCGGTCAGTCGTGTCTCTGCTGCGCGTCGTCCCCCATTCATTCCTCCAGTCTGTGCTGAGTGAAAACACTAACCTGCCCTTCTGGCACGCAGAGCAGAGCCAGGCTTTGTCCCTCTTGCTGTAGGTGCAGCAGCTCTTGCACACGTTGTACCGGCAGTCCAGACACTGGCGCTTGGGGTTGAGCAGGAAGGTGAAGGGCGCACAGCAGCGGATGCAGCAGTGCTCGTTGAAACGATGCTGCTTGGAAAGGATGGAGCATCTGCTGCCTTCCTCTGCAAGCTCCTGCTTCATCTCACTGAAAGACACCCAGAGGGAGAGAGAGGGAGAGGGTGGGGAGGGGGAGAGACAGCGAGAGGGTGGTGAGCGTCTGGTGGAGCTGGAAGGGAGGGAAAACCGGCACAGTAGGCGATAGAGAATAATTAGAGAAGCTGCAGTAAAAGGAAAATTTCAAAAGGGTGCAGGGCATTGAAACAATACAGAGGAGAGTAGAACGGGTCATGGTTTTCCCTGTTTCTACCTCTCTTACACAGATCCAGTGAAATTAAAAGGAAGTTATTGCAAAATAAAAAAAGGTTACCCCAAACTATATCAAATGGTGCAGTTTGAAAGAGTTTACTCCTGCAGTTTTCCAGATATTCTGATATGCAACTCTGAAATGCGGGTCCGCACTCAGCATAAACAAAGGAATCATCTGACTTGGCCGTAGTCTGTGTAGGTAAACAAATATGGTGGACAAGGAAAAGAATCTCGGAGAAGATCTGCAGCTTTAGCGAAACGTTTGCTACACCAGAGTTTGACCTGTTTTCAGCCACTTCGGCTGTTTCCGTAGGTAAACAAAGTGACGTGATAGTTGCCATTCAGTCCCAAATTCTGCTTATTATCTTTTAATTTAGGGACACATTAACCACCAATATGAGGAAAATATCATGCTTACTTTATGATTTGAGCAGAACGGGTCAGTGTTTTTTTGAGGGAAAACCATTTCCTTCTTCCCGTTTCGTTCCCTGTTTCTCCCCCTCTTACACCCATTCGGTGGAATTAACATGATGGCTGACATTTCAATTTGGAGGGACCTGTCATGCCTTGTTTTCCTGCATTAGTCAAACCACCGCCGAGGAGAGCAGGCAGCGCACGTCTGCTACCTCCAAGTACTCTTTAACTAAAGGTGTTACAGCACTAAATTGACACAAATGGAACTAAAGTTTGATAAGAGTACAGCCTGAAGCGAGTCTGAGAGGGAAAAAAAAGATACTCCCCTCACTGTAGAGCTAATGCACTCACACAAGAGAGTCGTTTGGGCACAAGTTCAAACAACTGGAGCTTTAAACTACAGAAGGGAAGGAAAAGAGTCTTAGTTCAGAGAATGATTCAGACTACTGAACCGCAGGATCTTAGAGTGGATCCTGTAACAAAACAAGTTGTACAATATAGAATTATATCATATGATGCATTATATAATGTGACACATGCAATACAGAACCGTATGCCTTTCATGCCAGATCATTATATGTTGATAAAAAATGGAGTTGTAGCTGTTTTCATCAAACTTTAAAAATAACATCGTCTCATGCAATATTGTGACATGTCACACTCAGAGTATGCTGTGAATGACTCTCAGCTACAATCTCATCAAATTTTAGCTCAGCCTCTGTTAAACTGACTGAGCTATAGCCATTTTTTGTGTTCGGCTGATGTTGCTTAGCTGTGGTAGCCATCTTGAACTGAGTTCAGTTCAAAAGTTAATCACTTTGGGAGATTCATTATAATCCATCCACTGATTCATGAGCTATTTTGTGAATTGTATAATCAAACAAACATACGTGCACAATAATATCTGTGGGAGGCTGATTATATTGGTGCCCAGAAGTTTGTTTTTGAATTTTTTTTAAAGCCTAAATAAAAGAAAGAAAGGCAGGAAAATCAAAGCTATAATCAGTTTTTTTAAAACTTGGAAAGCAGCTATATAAATGATTCATGTGTTTCTTTTTCCTGTGGGTTTTCTGCTGACCAGACAAAATAAATAAGTGATATATTTTTTAAAATTTATATCATAAAGCAGTCATCGTCAGCAGTTCATACGGCACTGATGCAAATGGTCTCCAACTCCGAAACACAGAGAGGAGGTGTGCGTAACACATCCGTCCACTCGACCAGCCATCAGGCCTCGCGGATGGAGGCAGAGATCGAGATGTTGCTGCAGGTAAGGTGTGAGAAGGAGATCAGCTTGTAAATTATTTAAAATGCTCCTCTTTACACTGCTCACAGCTAAACCACAAACTACGGGGCTTTCACTGATCCCACAAACACACCTGCAGAAAAGATACAAGAAACATGATCCACACAACACCAAAAGACTAAAAATATGATGGAGTAGATGTGTTTTTGCATCCCCAAACCTGCACTAAATATCTGAGTTATACATTAAATATTTGGTGCATGGTGAACCAATGTGCTGAAGGAAGCATATTGTAAATTTCCAGGGTGAAATGGGTTTCCATTGGGGGCATTTCAATCTCCTAACCCCCCACCCCCGAAGTCATCAGTGCTGCTCCATGAGCACACTCTCTGCTGCTCTGCTGATTGCTTTTCATATGCATCATTACGTGCCGCGTATTAACAAGACGAACAAACTGTTTCATATATGGTGGCGTGAGGAAATGGATGTGAGGGGAGAGTGTGGCACATAGATACTGAGTCAGAAACACAAAGAGACTGCAACGAAGATATTGTGTTCTGCACGTTTAAAACCTCTGTGCAGCAAAAACGAAACACATTTTTATTTGTTTTGTTTCACAAAAGATCCAACTTATATTTTACACATGCTAAGACAACAAGTCTTAGTGAACCTGATTTTGTCTAATTATACTTAAATCACACTTCTGCCTGAATGCAGCCTCATATTCTAACAACTTTAGACTCTTTTTGTTACAAACTTTAGTTAATTCAGGAAATGCTTCATAAACTGCCACTCTTCTTTAACAGTAATCATATAGACAAAAATAAGTTTTAGTTGTTCTTAATGCTTTATGTGCAAAAAAATATAAATATATGTACTTTAAATAACTCCTCTTGAGTTCATGCATGCTTATTCATGCTTTATTGGTTGCTTAAGTGCTGAGCAAAGAAGCAGCTTTTGAAAGGCCAAGATCTTTTTAAGAAAAACTGCAACTGTTTGTTTTCTGTCTAGGCTGTAAAATGCTATAATATAAAAAAAAAATACAAGACTGGTATTTACATAAATCAACTTCAGGGAAAAAAAAAAAAAATCTACCTGTTTGTCAGAGAGCGAAAAAGAGAAAAAGTCAGATGGTGAAAAATAAGAATGAAATTAAAGCAGTCCTTGAAGGATTGTGTATCACATAGCATATCTTTTGCATTATAAAGTCTGAAACAAAATCTTCCCCATTCTGATCACAGACTATGTGGTAGGGAGGACTCTCAGCTACTACCACACTACGTTTTAGCTAGTTATAGCCATTTTGGCAACAAAGTGGAGAAAGAGTGAATGAAGAGGAAAGTGACTAGATCCTCAGCTGAAAGTGACAAACTGCCAGAAATGTTCTGCATCTCATTAAATCCTATAACTCAAACAGTTCTGATATCATGATGTAAAATGAATCAGTATTCAGTCTGTGTCCCCTGCTGAACCCACAGCAACCATCTACATTTTCACACTGCAGTGACTCATCAGCATAATCAATAGTTTTCAAATCAGGAGTTTGGAAGCTTGAAAGTTTCGGCCCCCGCAGAACTTTGCTGTTACTAATTTGTCACAAGCTGCTGCCGTTAATCATGCCGACATTAAGGAAGGAAGGAAGGAACGCTTGAGTTATGGAGCACATTATTTGCATTTTAAATACCATGAGAGAATTATGACTCAACGTGGCAAACGGTACTGGGTTCTACAAGAACGTACTAAACGCGGTCCATACGGCAGACCTAAATGTAATGAATAGAAGAAAAGGTCTGAAATATTTCACTCTGAATTAGTGTTTACATTTACTACAGCTGAGACAACTGCAGTGATTGACTAGAGAACTTACAGTTTTTGTCCAAATGCAGCTTGACCGCTGAGCGCTCCACAAAAAACTGAAACAGAGTTCTTCAAATTAAAAGAAGCAGCACATTTGCTGAAAGTAGCAAAACACTAGTTAAAGGCTAAACAAAACCTAACAAGCTCAAATCCAAAAGTAGCAAAATGCTAGCTAAAACTATCAAAACATCAGCTAAAAGTAGCAACATGCTATCTAAAATGCAACAAGCTTTTAAAGTGTCACCGACACGACAAACAAAATGGTGCTTATTAGTGTTAAAAATAATGTATTTTTAGAGTCATTTGAATTATTTTACCCATATTAATTATATTATTGCCCAACGTCACTAAATACACTTAACATTATGTTTTCTTTCCTTGTTGCACTGCAAGCTGAATGACTTCACCCTAACCTGCTGCTTATTCTGTATTTATGCAGTTAGCTGAACTCATCATAGAGGCTATTCTACCAGTAGGACATTACACCAATATCTCCACACTGTAATCTTTACTCAAATTGTTACAAACACTTAGGTTGCTCCGTATAAAAGCTGTGCCTTCCATGTTCATTCTTAATTTTGACCAACGCCACACAGTAAGGTTGTTAAGTGCACACAGATTCCTCAGTCAGATGTGGAAACACAATCAGCTGCAGAACAACTACAAACTTTTCATAAACAGTGAAGCACAAAATCCAGGCTGAGTGTTTATTTTACCATAAAAGGTGAATGATGAGCTCCACACTACATCAAGGAGAAACAGAAGTATAGTATTAGAACTGTTTGCTGAAAAGAGGATTGTGGTAAAAGGGACTGGACTGAAAGGTCTTCAACCAGCACTTTAAACTGCAAACCAACAAAATCACCATCTATTGTTCAGCAGCAGCTCATCCAGCTCTGAGGCAGAGGGATTATAGAGGACTCTTCACTGATAAGACTGCGTTATTGAGTTTAAAAGTGTTGATGTGCGTTTATTTATTGATCTGTGCATTTTCAGCTGCACAGTAGCTAACTGCGCATTGACCAGAGCCTTTCCAAGTGCTTAATATGGTATTAATTGAAAGTGGGGGATTTTAGGAGTGATAATGTTGCTTTTTTGTTTCTTCTGCTTTTGTCGGTGAGTATGTGTGCGTGAAGTCTTTTCTGGTGTGATTCAGCCTGAAGTGATTTGTTGTACTCTGTAATGGAGTGTGTGGCTGCAGGTTTGCTTTATGTGTGCATTCAAATTGCATTTTCTAAGAAAAAAAAAACAGTATGGAAGTAACTCTGAGTATTTTTATCTTAGTAGGGTTGAGTTGGATTATACAGTTCATCCAAAATAAACGCCAACTCCAAGTAGAAGCAAATAGAACCACTGTGATCTCAGCGGTCACTGCAGGCATTGGTCATATATTTTAGGGGGAAAAACAGTAATGTAAAAAAGCCTTGGGACAACCCTTATTATCCCCCATCATCCTAGGCAAGAGGCAATAATGTTTTTGCCCGTGCCTGTGTTTATTTTTCCTTTAGCATTAGCAAATATCTCACAAACCACTCAACAGATTTTAAGGAAACTCTAAGAAAGTAATTACTGGATGTACAGGTGATTAACTTTTGGAGTCAACCCAATTCAAGATGGCTGCCATAGCTAATTGACCTTGGTCAGCGTGGTAGTAGCTGAGAGTCATCCTCAACACATACTCCATTTCACAAACGTAAGCAAAAACGTTGATTTTTTTCAAGGTTTGAACAAAACGGATATAATCATCATTTCTCAACATTTGATCTTAGTCTAAATCTGGCACGATAGGCGGCGGGCGATATGCATTCCTTCAAGGAATACAACGTATTTAATACACAGAGCGAGCTTTTTGGGATTTTGCAAAGGAATGTAGCTGCAGCATGCTGTAGGTCTTTTTGTGGCGACCTTGTTGAGGTTCATTCATCTGCAGAATAAAGAGGAGCTTTATTCACGCTGCCGTCTTCTTTTTCTGTACCGCTGAATCTGTCTGCCTCTCATCTGCACTGTGTGATGAATAAAAGGCAGACTGGTGGGGGTTTTTTTAAATGCAGAATATGTCTCCTGTTTCTTTGAGACCAGCTGTCTATCAAAATCTGAAGCGTGCATGAGAAGCTCAAGGTGACCACAGAGGGATTTATGTGGAGCTGCTGCGGCTGGAAACGCTGTTACTTCCTCACATGAAGTGATGGCTCAAAAAAGACAAACACAAACACATTAATTTTACCTTCACAGCAGAAATATAAATCCGAGAAGTATGCCACAACTCCAATTATCAGAACAGGAGCAGCGTTCTGTTTGAATGAGCCAACCTTCTGCTAATACTGATACTATTGTGTGTGTGTAGGTCACATAATTATATTCAGGATATTCCTTCTTCTCTGCTTTCTGTTTGGGATGCCAAACAACTGTAGGTGCATACAAAGTGGCACATGCAACCTAAAGATACAACCCATGAATAGACTGTTTCTACAGTCTTTTCTTTAACACATTTCAGGCAAACCTGACAAAGATCTGCTTCACTTCCTCACACACATGCAGGTTTTCAGCCTGCTGAGCAAAGAGACGTGTTAGTAAAACAACAGACAACAAGACACACGCAGGCATATCTTTCAAAAAGTCAAGCAGCCATAAAAATCACATGATGATGTGGAATATACCACAGCTGATTAATCCATTTCAATTCACCAGCTGCACAAAATGTCAAATGTTCACGAGGCGGTGCTCTAATCAGTTCAATTCATGGCTTAGACAATCCTTTAACTAAAATAATTCACCTGGTCTGTTGAGATTCCCAAAGCACTTAAAGCTAATATTATCTGCATTAGCATTTAGTCATTTAGCTCTTCCAGCGAGCGCGTAGTCGTGTTGGGAGAGCTAATATTGACATGGCTGAATGGTTTTTTAATGTTGAGTTTATCCACAGCTTTACAGCAAAGTCAGTGCAATTAATGAAGGCTGTACGCAGGAGAAGAATCAATTACACGCAGCTTCTTGGCAGATTATCAAGCTATCAGTGGTTTAAAAAGAAGTCACGCTCAGTTTTAACTCATTGTGTGATTGCTGTTCAGTGTTCACACTGTTTTTTTATTTTTTATTTGTATGGATGTTGCAGTCTAACTATTTTTGCTTACTTTGTGTTATTTCAGCCATTCATATCTCAAAACCTTCAGCAACCATCTCCTCAATGAGCTACGACTTGTTTTTTGTAATTTTTGCACTTTTCAGAAATATTTACCTTTTTTTACTTTTATCTACCATTCGACTGTTTTTAGCTTTTAACTAGCATTTTGCTACTTTTAGCTTTTAGCCATGGATGGACCTTTAAGCCAGCCTTTTGCTGCTTTGAACTTCTAGCAACCCATTTGCTACTTTAGCATTTAACTAGCCTTTTGCTACTTTTAGCTTTCAGCTAGTGCTCTGCTAGTTTTAGCTTGAACAACTCAGTTTCAGATTCTTCAGCAAATTTCAGCAGTCATTCAGCACTCAGCGTTCACGCTGCATTTTTTAGAAAAAATGGAATTCCTCAAGTTTTTATTTTCCATTTCTGACAAGTCTTTCTTTGCTTTTTTAAGGTTTTCTGTGTCAGCTGTGCTTCTGTGCTGGAATCACATGCGCTCTTCTTTATACGGATTTTCCTCCAGGTGGCTTAGGGCAGTTTAAACTTTGACATCATCGCAGCAAGCCATGGCTTACTTCCCGCAGAGTCTCAAACATCAGAGCAGCCCTCTGCTCCTTTTTCTCCCCGTTTTTCTTTTTCTCCTCATTTCAGCTCCTGCTGGTGGATCGGAGGCAGACATGAAATCTTCTGGGCTGCTGGGAGACTTTTCTTCTTATCCAACAGGCCAGTAATGAGCCCTCGCTTTGGGAAACAATCCAAGTCAAATGTGTGCTGCGCTGATAGTGTTTCCAATCAGAAAGCATTGGCCACATGACAACTATGCAAGAAAATGAGGAAGAGATAAAGAGTGAGAGGCTGTGTTATTTTCTCACACTTACGTGAAAGCTAAAAACTCCCCAAAGTCCAAAAATAACTTTGAGTTGTATCATTTTTACCTTCTTGGATCATTTTAATCCTTTATAGAAGGAAAACGCAATTCTCACTAAGGACACCTACCCAAAAAAGCAAGTTTTTCTTTGGTTGCAGTTTTTTTTAATGGACAAAATCCATAGTCTACTTTTCAATCCTCAAACACACTAATCTCCTTTAAACCGTACCTCCTTCCATCGTTCTGTGCCTCCTCATCTGATACTCTGGCTAAAACCCATTAGTTCCGTTTCTCTATCTCATATTGGCAGCAGTAGCCCTTACAGTCCACACTGACAGGTAAAAACTGCTCTTTTCAGTGCTAAATCATTTTCATTCGTGCTAAAAAATCAAACTTTACGTGACAAGAATGTGTCTAACAGTGAGTCAAAAGCACTTTGAGAGGTGTTAAGGGTAAAAGAAGGGCTCAAAACATCAAATGTCCGTAAAACCAAAAGGGTTGTTTCTTCAATTACATTTGCAAAAGGAGTTAAATGTTAGATTAAACAGACATGATCTTTGAGTACCTCAAAGCATTTCCATGAGCAGTTTTAGCTCCTTTGGCTGAGAATCAGGTGATTATTCTGGTTGTAATCACGCCACACAGAATGCGACTTGGTGACGCTTTAGCTTTAGCCGTGCTGGAGGGATTCCAGATGTGAGAGGAAGTCACAGCTGCATATAAAGACGAGGTCTCAGACAGTCTCCCGGAACGAGTGGCTATTTCTGCAGCAGCAAAGACAGAGAGCTGCAGAGGAGCGCTGAATTCTTCTTTGATCTGAGGACGAGGGTCGAAAAATGAGGAATGAAAACTGAGAAAGGCTGAGATTAACATTAGGACTGATTCAAGAAGAGAAGAGGAGGAATGGTTCTGTTTCAGGAGACAAACATGACAAAGGGGCTCCATACTGGACCGAGGCTCCAGATGTTAGCCTTATGCTGCTCTGCAATGGTGACAAATGTGCAACATTGTGAGAAAATATAAAGAATAAAACTTTAAATCATTCAGCAGGTGCACCGTGATGATTAAAGGAATTAAGGGTACCACTCTAGTCATATTTTTAAGAGCCTGCCGCCATGAAAGGCAGGCAATATTTCATAAACCAATGGTTTTGATGAGACTTAATGAAAATGAAATCATTGGATGTACATCTACAGCTCATTAACGTTTGGCGTCAACTTGATTCAAGATGGTCGCCACAGCCATTTGACTTGAACAAACACAAAAATGGTTATAATTCAGCCAGTTTTACAGATACTGAACTAAAGCTGGGAGTCATTCCCAACACCTGCTTTGAGCACTACCTGACGGCATGGGGGCAACATGCATTCCTTCTAGGAAGGCTAGCATCTGCTTTGTAAGAGTCATGATGCAGACGGCTCAGATATGAGGAACACTGAGTATCAAGTTGTAAAATCCTGGTTCACTGTCCATAATCAGCAACGTAAGAAGACAACTGTTCACATCAGATCAGAGCTTTGTGATCTGATATTTTGGGTCTTTTTTTTATTCCAGAAACAGCAAAACATTTGTGACATAATCAGGAATTTTATGCAATGAAACTACAAAAAATAAAATAAAATAGAGGCCAATCAGTCCATCTACCCTGATATTGGTAAAAGCATAGAATCTTGGAGGCAACATTTAGGTGGAAATATAAGAGCGAGCCTGCTGCTAAATGCAAAAGGAAAGAAAAAGAACAAGTAAGACAACTGTCAAGAATAAATATTGAGGATTAAGCAGGGCACTGGAGCGTCATAAAGACAGAACTCGGCATTCAAACACACACAGCTTTTAGGACACTGCTTCCAGACAGATAAGTTTACCGTTTCAACCTAACCTTTTTCCATTTGCACACTTTACTCAACAAATCTGTGCATAAATGCGTACCAATACATAAAAACTGCCAGACTTCTTGATCCTAAATGGCTCCTCTATGGACATCACAATTGTTGACCTATTTTCATTCACTTCGGTTGTTCCTGCAGGTAAACAAACACACGTGGTAGTTGGCAGCCATTCACTATTTTGTTTAGAACACATGCGTCAAACTTCGTTCCTCGGGGGCCACTCTCCTGCATGTTTTAGATGTGTTCCTGCTTTAAAACACCAGGTTTAAATGAATGACTCATGGACATGCTTCTGGAGAACTTGATGATTTGGTGAAACGGTAATTAAACCATTTGAATCAGATGTGTTGGAGCAGAAAAACCTAAAACTTGAAGGACAGTGGCCCATGAGGCATGGAGTTTGACACCCCTGGATTAAAAGTTTTGTAATTTAAGGGCACCTTAACCAACAATTAATGATGGGTCTTTATGACATTACAACGAGTACCTTTAAACAAGATCAACCTTACAGATTTTTGGCCAGGAACACAGAAAAAAAAAAACTTTAATTGAAAATATACAAAAATACACAGAACTAAACTTCCCAAACAGGAAAAACAGTCAATACAAATTACAAACTGACAGTGGCAACTTTTTACTGAGCAAGGTGTGCTACCCATGGTTAACATTTTGACAATAAAACCTCTACATTCGTTAAGAATCACTTCATATATGTAATATACTGTAAGGCCACTCAAGACCAGACGTGCACGATGGAAGCCTTCAGGGTTTATTGAAGAATAGGGTAAATAAGCAGCTGTACCTTAGAGGCTGTGTGTGTACCTGCATTATTCATTGTTGATAAGACATAATTAACATAACATCCCGCATTGATGCACACATCAAACCAGTCGGTTACATTTGGTTATCGGCTGGAGGACTTGTATCGTCCACTCAGGTACGCAGCAGACACTGGAGTTTCAGGAACGCTAAAGAGGAATACAGTATTTACTAGAGAAGTAAAAGCTATGAATCAAAGTCACAAAAAGAAGAGTCTTTACAGCTGCACACAACTTTGGATTTTAGCACTAAGTGCTAATGACCAAGTGTGAGGAGGCAGCCCAGTTTATGAGCATATATATATATATATATATATATACAATTTGGCTAGTGCCTGAGTAAATCTGGAAATTACATAAATGCAAACAAGAAAAGCATCAGGGACCGGCAAGAATAATGTGATAAATAAATACAAAAACATATATATGCTAATGACTGACTGTGCGGCCTTGTTTGCTGCGAGATCAAGAGTGATGAGCCAACAAGCCTTTTCCACAACTAACAGCAAACAGACATGCATATTGGATTTATGATAATTTAGTGCACAAGGCAAATCAATAGAGTCAACATAAAGACACTCGCACTGCGTCTTGTGGAGCCTGTCAGATAGTATAAACATTCAGCGGACCAATAACACCCAGAATAGGCTTGAAAATAGGATCTGAAAAAGCATTTATGCACTTTTTTACAGTTAATCTGTGTGTGGAAGAATAAATCAAATCAGTGCATGGATGTGATGCATTGGCCCACTTAGATTTGTAGCAAAACCTTCCACACAAAGACAGCAAGGCTCCAAATGTCTGAAACATTTGATTTTATTTTTAAATATACTATGCTGCAATAAATAATACAAAATAATGAATAGATGCAACAGACTGAAGATCTTTGTAAATAGATATATGAAGGTTTGAGTCAAAGTACAACAAAATACCACAGCTAATCACCATGGCAAGCAGAAATGATTATAACTCAGGCAATTTTACAGATATTGAGCTAAAATCTGGTGTGGTAGTAGCTGAGAGTCATCCCTAACACATACTCAGAGGGCTAACAGATGTGAGATTGTTATTTTCAAGATTTGACCAAAGTAACTATACATTTATCACTTTTCATCATAGAAAGATGACTTTTGTTTTAAACACAAAGTTTAATCAGGTGAGAAACTCAGGTGACTTCATTCATGTTGAGATGAGGACAACTCTCAGGTACTACCACATCAGATTTTAGGTCGTGATCTGTAATTGTTATAGCCTTTATTTTAGGTCAGTTGTTTGTGGCAGCCATCTTGAATGGTTTGACTTCAAGTTAAAGAGCTGTTGATGTTCACCTTACTTTCTGGGAGTTTCTTTAAAATTCCTCCAGGGGTTCATGAAACATTTTGATAACAAACAATTGTCTGCCTTCAAATTTTCAACTTCAGGCGACAATTATGATACAATCAAACTAAGATTAGATCATCTGCTTTTCTTCTTTAATGTTATTTCACCCAGCTCCACTCATTCACCTTCTGCAACTGAAAATCTGCACTGATATGAACAATATTTAATCTACAGCACAAGTCTTGGGTTTGACTGGAATTGGCTTGAGGGAAGAGCTGGGAATGGACTATCCCTGGGAGTTATTTTTTTGTTTTAGTAACGCTCTAATAATGTAATAAAGTCCAGTGTCAGCAGTGACAGTCCTGACACTTCATCCATTCCCTTCATTTGTTCCCTGGTTCTGACACGCAGGCGATGCTGCAGATTATTAAGGAGCAGAAAGATGGTTCTTTCAGACAGGTTGGTGCTCCAGTATGTGTGTTAGGTTTATTACTGACAGTATATGTTGTAAGTAGGCTACACTCATATAATTGCTGGTGTATGGGGTGTCAGAACATCACTTTCCCATGAAACATTCTTTTATTGGTTTGATTAAACCATTTAATCACCATGTGCTATTAGATTAAATATAGTTTTTAGCAGTGTTCCTCTCAAACACATTGCGATTACACACCTTACTGAGACTCCTTGTAATTACAACACATTCTCTGGCTCTGCTGCACACTCAGCCCGTTCACACTGGTGTTGCAATCAGTTGAGATCTGAGACTTGGCAGGCGTTCTGTATGCAAGGCCATGCTGTGTGTTTACTTCACCACGAGCGAGCGTCAACCTTAACAACCCCGACGTTCAACCGAACAGACAGCCACGATGGCAGCCATTTATCTCTCTGACTGATTGCCATCAGCTGTCTAGGGTTGCCAACAAGTGCCATTGCCTCCAAAAATGTAAAATTGCTGGCGAATAAATACAAGCTGGAACTTAAAAAGAGATTTCACCAAAATCATTAACTCATACATAAAAGCCCATGGTGGCATATGGTACAAAAATTAAATAAAGAGCAGAAAATGACCACATTAGGCCTTGCATTACTGTGTACAAAAGATTTTTCTTGCTATTGGTTATAGAAAGGCAATATTAACATCTCTGCTACATTTGTTCTATGTATTTTTGGAAAGAATGGTCAAAAATGAAATATACTTTCATGTTTAAAACAAGGCTAAACTGATCTGGATTTGCACCAACGTTCATTAAATTCAGACTGGTAGCTTTTGCATTTTTGCTGGCAGACAAACACAGCTGAAAGCACCTTTTATTGGGAGTTCTACCGGTGTTACGGCTTGGAGGCTGCAGTAACTTGGTGGATAGTGTCGCTGTGGAGCTCCTACAGAAGGGAGGAGCTGACAACACAACCAGTCATGTCCTGGCTCAAAGACCATAACAAAAGAAGAGGAAACAACCAGAAATGACTTAAATGTTTCCTTTTAACAATACCAGGGAGAGCTCTCAGGAGGAGGCAGATCTTAAATGGATCTCCACTGAAGACACCAACCAGCTGCTTCCAGTTCCCAATCACCTGGGAACGTGAAACACACAAACAGGAACCCAGGGAATAGGCCCTGGGGTCATAACACCAGCCAGAAAACACTTCTTTAAACATTGAGTCACCAAAGCTTTCAGTTCATGAGACTAAAAAACTGGAGACATTTGTGCTTTTGTTTGAGATACTTTCAAAAATTCAAAGACAAGGTGGTGAAACTAAAAAGAAGTGTAGCTGTAGGTGATTTAGAGGAAAATTCATACCTTGTGTGAGTTAAGACATTAAAACTTTAGGCGTAATAACCAACATTAAGAAA
>JAOXNZ010000098.1:17792357-17804622 GCA_028566095.1 Kryptolebias brasiliensis | reverse complement strand
GGTGATTTAGAGGAAAATTCATACCTTGTGTGAGTTAAGACATTAAAACTTTAGGCGTAATAACCAACATTAAGAAAAAAAAACACAAAGAATGAACAACTTTATTTTTAACTCTGATCTTAACCCTACAAGACACGCAATGTCTTTGAACAAACAAAAAATCAAAAAGCAAGCCATCTACCATTAAATCTAAACATGTGAAGCAGGGGAAAACCTAGAAGGCTGTTTTATAAAGTGTAATTTAGAAATATCAGATAAGAATAAAAACATCTGATCTCAGTAAAATATACTAACTTCAGCAGCTCAATGTCTGTTGGTAGTGAAACCAGGTGAAGGCAGGATCATGGATATAAACACATTCATGTATTTATGTAAAATTTCCAGTTATTGTGTCTGTAATAGCCCTAAGTGTCTAAATAAAACGAATCTTAAATTGTATTGCAGTTGGAGCTGGCTGCTCAAAATAAATCTTCAAGCTGTTGCTTTCATCAATTCCAGGGATGAATTAATCTAATGTGGATAACCTAATAAATGAAGCTAAATCCTTTAGGTTTTACTGGTAGCTTTCATTAAAAAAAATACAATAAAATACTGCTAACGAGAATACATAAATGTGTTTATCTGAGACACGAGTTGAACAGTGGAACGTTTGGTTTGCACATGAAGGTCAGGGGTTTGACTCCTCAACAATTCGGCTGTGTCTAAAGATAACCTTAAAACATGACAGTATCTAGGCATTAAGGCACAGCCTGAGCCAACAGAAGCTACAGAAGACAACACAGCTTGTAAATAGAAACCAGGCACAATTAATGTTTGATCTGCAGAAACTGACATCATTAAAAACTGTGTTGTGAATCGGTACCCAGAGGAACCAGCAGAAGGCAGGGCTGAATTCATTAAGTTTTTATACCACTGTTTCTAAGTATTCATACGAAGTTTAAAAATGATTAAAAACAAGGTGTGTTCAACAGCTTTCTTTCCTCCATTTGTCATTAAAATTGATTTTTCCAACAAGTCATACATAAATTATATGATAGAGCTTCAACTTCATTGCTCATAATAGATCTGACCTGTCTGTGAACGAGCTGCTCCTAATTTGCAGTGATAAATCCTCATTAGAAACTCCAGGGCAATCAAAATGAGCGGTTCATAGACACTAACTACCACGTGCACACGACAACTTGTTCCCCAGAGAGTCTGGTTGAGCTTAATGAGAATTAACCTGGCTGGTTCAAACCAGAGCAGAGAAAGTTATGAGTCCTCGCAAATGAAAGGTTCAAATAGTTTCAGATGATGTGTGCAGATCTGATCTGCTCTGATTATCTCACCAGGAACCATTTAAATGAAAATAAAAAAACTAGCACTTTTTAAAGGAATGCATATCACCCGCCGCCTTTTATGCTTTTAGACTAAGATCTTCTTATGATGAGAATTAAAGTTAGAGCCATTTAAGCGAGCAAAAAATTAAAAGACAGGAAAACATTTAAAAAGCAACTTGTCAAGGAGCTAATGCTTAAGGTTTTGGTGTTGTGACAGGCGAAGTGAGGACAACACTGATGCCTGGAGCCACAGACTCCCTGACAGGCAGCGATGACAGGAGGGCAGCGGTGACGATGAGCTAGGACTTAAAGATGGCAGCAGGCGATGGAGGAGAGAGGCTGATGATGAAATGGGAAAACGGATGAAGAGAAACGGTGGATGGCAGTAAAAGTGGAAATTTTAAGGAGCTGAGGAAAAAAAAAAAAGAAACATTTGGAAAACCAGCATTTGTGTTACTGCATGTGATTTCAGCATACGACACACATGAATGAGTCATAGCAGGACTTCCTGACAGAGACACAGGGAGCTGTAATTCTGACATTTTGTGCAAACATATTTAGGATGAAATGCAGAGATGAGCATTGCAGTTTGATAACAAACAGATCCTTATCCAGACAATAATCCTACATTGAAACGGACTTAGCTGGAACGTAATGATAACTTGTGCAACGTGAGCATTTTGGCTACGAAGTGAAACATATAAAAATGTCAGCAAGCAATTTCTTTAAGAGACACCTGGAAATCTCTGTATCCTCTAACTGAAAATAATGAATTATTTCTCTCGTCAGTTACGGCCGTGAATGTGCCGAATGTAACGGAGCACAGAAAGTCCTGGGAAAAAGTAGTTTATCGTTTCACTGTGACGCAGGCGTCAGTCATGCTGAGGAATCATAATCCTAAATCTCCTCACAAATTAAAATGAAGCCAGTCTTGTTAGTAGGTGTGACTGTTGTCGTGGCAACAGGAAATGACTGACAAGGTGGTGTAAGAGAGCCGGAGATGAAGAGCGGCTAATTAAGGGGCATGCTTTCAAGACTTACATACACTTTGTTTTAGATTTTATTTTTTATGTTTCCAATTAACCGTATTGCTTCACTATTAATACATTGTTTATATTTCAACACATCCTGATATCTCTGTACCATTTGTGACACAGTTTGATTGACACACAGCTACCAACTTAACCTCCGTAATCTACTGTCAGTTGTTAACCCTCACACTTCTTTAAGATGTGAGATTAAAATGCATGCTAACTTTGTTTACAAAACCAGAAACCTGCATGCTAATTGGGAAGCTAAGACCAGCACTCAATTAGCTTAGCATAGCATAAAGACTGAACACATTGTAAAGAGCTCGCCTGGTTTATTTGAAGAAACTAAATCTTTAAAGCTCAGTCTTACAGTTGTGGGAGAAACGTACTGTAAGTGCATTCATATGGGAAGAAGGGCGTTGTTGTGACTACAGCCAGGGAGGGGCTGAAAGATATACAGTTGTGGTCAGACGTTTACATCCACTCATCATGGGCAGGATCGTCATTAATTTGGGGGTTTTAATGGCTTATTGGAACCTTCTTTTTCCAGCATGGAATGATTATACCACATACAAGTGCAATGATGTTTACAAACAAGAACCAAATGAACGAGTCTGAGTTAATTGTGAATTTTCTTCTATCCACACAGGGTCAAATATATCCATACTACCACCTAAATCTTTTAATAAGTGGCGATATGCGTCACAGTCCGGCTCCAAAAGAGACACCTTCAAGCTCAGCAGAAATTTGCAGCTGCCCACATGGACAAACCAAATGCCTTCTGAAGCAGTGTTTTATGGTCAGACTTGTTTACAGCTGGGTGTTCTAACAAACACAAAAAACAGGTTTCTGAATGGATAAAGCGGACTAACATTAAGCTTCAAGAATGGCCTTTCCAAAGCCCCGACCCAAACCCTACTGAAAGTTTGTGGACTAAGCTTTCCTGTGCCAGGAATCCAACCACCCCTGCAGTATTTTTCTTCCTGTGCACCTGTATATGTGAAACAGACTTAACAAAGAACTACAACAATATACAATAGCCTAAATCCAATGCCAACAGTGGAATTCTTCACTTTAAAGTTTCCCCGCTCAGCCTGTAAAACTTGCACCAGTCGTTCAGGGAGAGTGCCACCATGGTTATTTGCTTTTATTCTCCCAGAATTTGCAATTGTAGTTCATAGCATCTCTAGTCTGTAATAATGTTGTAATATATAGTTTTTCCGATGGAAGCCCCCACAGAACCGAGCAGAACATGTGGGCCTCCTTGGAGCTTGTCGTAAACAAAATCTCAGCCATTGCTATTTGCCGCAAGTGCAAAACAATAAAGTACCAGCAGATAGACCCCACTGAGCTTATGAAATATGACTACAGCATAGGAATTTGGTTTAAAATGACAGTCCAAAATGCAAAGGGGGCTATAAAAGATAACCAAGGGGAGATAAGAGGAGAAGGGCAGTGTGTGAACAAATGGCGACATGAAGAGGTTATGTTACACATCTTGCTCATTACGTCACATCTTCCTGTGTTTTTCCACGGGAAGACATGACTTCAGCTGCACTGTAATTGTGCCATATGTCTGAAAGAGCCTGCTTTGTCCTTGGCTGTTCTATAAATCACTTTAATGTTCTGTAAGCTTCCCCACCAAAAATGACTTAATTTATTCATACAGCTTTAACTGTGAGTGAAGACAGAATAACAAATGCCGACACAACACCAGGTTGAGAGCAAGGATAATAATGTGTCGCTAATACAAAATGAGGCCATAAATTACAGTGTAACCCAACAGCAGGAAGTAGAGACTGCAACTTTGTTCATTGTTACCTTGGGAACTGCCTCCATGAAATTACAACTTCAGTCTTCATGTCATGTAGCGACCAACCAGAAACAAGATGATGACTCATAATTTATTATATAATCACAATGTCTCTGCTGTACAGACATTTTAAAAGGAATGATCAAAAAAAAAAGTTATAATTTTTTTTTAATCACCCACTACCAAAAGGCAAAGGATAATGTTTATGATTGTGTCTGTGTACAAAATATCTCATGAACCATTGGACAGATTGTAATGAAACTTTCAGGAAATAGTCATTGAATGTATCTCTACAGCTGAGTAACCTTTGGAGAAAACCCAATTCAAAGCCAACTCCCATTAGAAAGCACAAAAATGGCTGTAATTCAGGAAATTCTACAGGTATTGCAAGAACATTTGGTGTGGCTGTAGTTGAGTCATTCACAACACATGCAAATCCAAATAGTACTTATTGCACAAGATGTTTGCTCAAAACATTAGCATTAAATGTTAGAGTCAACCCTGTCTGTCTGTTAGCAAAATATCTCATAAACTACTACATACATTTTGTTGAAACTTTCAGTAAGTAATCATTGGATATACATCTACAACTAATTAACTTTTGGAGTCAATTCAATTCAATATGAACGCAACAGCTAGTTGATATTAAGCAACACAAAAAATGGCTGCAGCCCAGTCAGTTATACAGATATTGTACTAAAATTAGGTGTTGTTGTAGATGAGAGTTATTTACAACACATACTCTGAGCTTGCCATCTTGCATCTATCACATGAGCTCGCACATAATGGTATTTTCAAGGTTTGACTAAAAAACGTCCGAGCTATATGCTTTCCTTCAAGCATTGGTTTTTCCACAGTCTGGAAGCAAAGGTGCAAGCTCATCCACGAAAAGCACAAGTGGAGAGTTAAAGCGTTTGTGTTTCAACAATTAGCAGCAAATAATCAATGTCTGAATCCTGCTGAGTCGAGACAGAAAAGATGTTTAAGGAAATTTACAACTTTTCCAACTGACTCACACTTTCTGTGCAAGAGTCTTCAGAGAAAACTAAGATTTCCAAACCCCTCCTGCTTATTCAAAGCTGTTTGTACGAAGCAGTAAGAAGTACTCTTCCATTAAGCTGTGTCTCCACACTGAGACTCCCCTGCCTTGTTAATTTAAATCTTTGAAATCCACTTCTCCCTGAAGAGGCCACCGAGATGGATAAAAAAGAAGAAAAACATTTCAGTCTTTAGAGATAAAACAGAATCAGGGCCGCTGGGGAAAAGCAACTCAACACTGACGAGTTTCATCTTTGAGAAGCTATATTTATCCTAAACTAAACATATGTATAATGATGGCGGCTTTATATTCAGAAATAACTTTTGTTTTTTATTTTAACTGATGGGAGAATCACATTTACAAACCTCCATGAAATTAAAAAGAGGTGACTGGGTACTTTCACTAACATTTACTCTTACATTTAATTAAGAGCAGTCTTGTCCCAGTTGCATTTCCTGGAAATAAATAAAAAAGTTATTGCTGTTTCTTGGAGACAAAGCTGAAATATGTTGCCTTCTGAATTTCAGGCCGACGGGTTCTTTTATTCTGGCTCCAGAAAGAAATATGTAGATACACAGCTTTATATTAAGTGTGTCACAAGAGACAATGGGGAACTGTTGGATTTATAAATAAAACTGGGCATAATTTTCTATTCTGTGAACCAGGACACATTTGAATACATATTGCTAAAAGAATGTGGGTAAATGCTAAGGATGTGAAAATTAACCAACTCATGTGATTGGATCATAGGAAGGGCAGCTTTGTGCTGATGCCGTTTTAGTATTAAATCTAGATGCATCTCCTGTATTCACTTCCTTTAATAAACAACTATTCTTCTGGCCGCAGTTCCTGCTGTTCAGCTGTTTTGGTTTCTCATAACTGATAAAGACAAGAACTGCAGCAGTGCCGGTATGAACAGCAACAAACACTGAAAGCGTGCTTCACCCTGATCATGTCCATATTCCATCAAGAAAAGCTCAATTTATAATTTATTATTTATAATAAAGAAAAAGCATTTTCCAACTCACTGCTGAGTTACTTAAAGAGCATCTGCTGTTCGAAAGATTGCTTTAATTGTATCTAGATTAAAAGGTTGAATCGCATCATAAATAAAGGCTAAAGTCTATTAAAAGTTGGGTTGTATCAGTTTTTGCTGCCCATTTATCTTTAATTAATCAGATTATTGGCAGCAAATTGATATACATATTGTATCAACCACAAACCAGAGATAAACAACCCTCAAAAACAGCTCAGGCTGAAGTCAAAGACAACTAAGTTTCAAAATTCTTGCACTCAAGGCATTTCATTTGTAATCAGGTCACCGAATACTACAAAACCTGCCATATCTGGGTAGATATATGGTAATACAACCTAAAACAACAAGCTCATGAGAAAGTTGTACTTTGTGAACAAAACAAGACCATTAAACTAATTATTTTGGACACTTGAGTAGTCCATTGATGAAGTAATCATTGTTCTAATATGGATCAGGGTGAATAAACAATGTTTGCTTCAATGTGAAACTAATTACATGTTTACTATGAATCTGTTAGGCGTTTGAGCTGCTGCTTCTACAAATAAGAAAAACATTTCCTAACAAAATAGCAAAGATATTCTAAAAAGCAAGAAGACCCTTAAAGGAAAAACATATCTGATGTATTGTTTTTTTTAAGTATCCATCAGTGCTTGCGTTCATTTATTCAAATCTAAAGTTTTAAATGAAGAGAGTGGTTCAAAGAAAGTGCCTTAAGTTATTATTGTGAACGTTACATAAGAGTGAGTGGTACCAGCTTTTTTAAGATCAGACAAAACTGAGATTTACTTTGAGCACTAATAAACAGAAAGCATCAAGGCATAAAAGCGCAGTTATTGGAGCGTTCAGCCTGCAGGCCATGAGGCGCACAAACTGGAGGAGTGAAGAAAATCCATCTTTCCTTTTGAAGCTAACACAGAAAAACAGCAATCTCCTTCTGTAGCATTAATGAAAACGGTGGTGAAATACTGCACACAGGTGCTACATGGATCAAGCTTCAGGATCAAACTCATCCGGTCCGTGCACATCATTTAGACGTCCACAGGATCAACGGTGGAGCCGAGCTGCACTTCTGTGCTGCTGCAATGCAGTGCAGTGACCCAGTCCTCGAGTGTCACGTCAGAGCAGCCGATTTAACTCCACGCACCCACCGAGCGCACTCCTAAATCTGTGTTTAATCACTGGAAGGACAAGCGCTGCTAATTATTTCCCTCCTCCTCCCTGGTTGCTCCTCCTCACCCACATCCTCTCCTCTCCTCTCCCCTGTCATTTCCTTCCGCTGCGTTTTGCCATCCCAGCAATAACCGGCTTTATCAAACCATCACCTGGAGCCGTCCAGTAGCTGTCCTGCTAATTATTACAACCACCAAGACGTATTCCACTTCATTTAATCTGTCTGTGCTCGCTGCTCATTAAAGCAAGCTTGAATAAATGTCTGCTTGGGTTTGACTCCAGAAAGAGACAGGAGTTTTAGCCCTGGGAGATTATTTCCTGCGTAGAACAGACTTTAATTTGTGATCAGATATGTCAGGCAAACACAAGAAACCATGAAACTATTTCACTTGAGAGATGTAAAAACGAAACTGTGTGTCTGTGTGTGTACAAGCTCATCTATAATCAGGGACCCTGCAGGAAATTAAAACAGGAACAAATGAGAGGATAAACAATAACAGGGACGGCATCAAGCTCAAGCTTCCAGCCTGACTGTATTTATTTATTATCGCCTGTCTGTATCAGTATCTGTTTGTTTGTTAGCAAAATATCTCACTGGACAGATTCTAGGGAAACTCTCAGAAATTAATCACTGGACAAACATCTACAGCTCATTAACTTTTGGAGTCAACCCATTTCAAGATGGCAACCAGAGCTAATCCTCTGAAATAGCTATAATTCTGTCAATTTTACAAATGCTGAGCTAAACCCTGATCGTAGTTGGGAGTCCTACCTAACACATACTTTAAGAACTAACAGATTGCACAACATCTCACACTATTGATTGGGAACATTATTTTCCAGATTTGACCTAAACGACTACAAGTTAGTCATCCTCAACATAAGATGATCCTGCATTACAAAAGGCATGAAAGTTGGCTTCCTTTAAAAGAATGCTGGGCCATTAATTTCATAAAGTAATGTCTCAAAAATCAGTCTTAGACAGAACACACAGAAACATCAGTAAAAATCAAAATGTTCCTTAACATGACAGAATAATCAAAAATTAAAATGCCCTAAAAAAATAAGGGGACAAGAAAATGAGGCCAAGTCAAAAAAAAAAAACATGAGCAGTGGCATCGAAAGCCCCAAGAGGGCACTAAAACTTCTCATTTATTTCCCACCGAGACTTCAGAAAGCTCACTTTTACTTTATTTTACTGCTGAGAACACACGTATAAAGTGTAGCTCGGCGCCGTATGACAGCCCCTTTGAATCAGGCGGTAAAGATTTGGAGCAGGTGAGGAGAATAAATTACCATCAACGCCGCGCCCACCACTGTGAACATTTAGGCCACCATAAATGCTGCATGGGGTCCATGAACAGCACCATCAAGGATGCAGCAGGCCATGACCATGGACTTTTTACTCTCCTCTAATCCAGCAGGCGTCACAGGAGCCTGTTTTTTTTCACCTCGGCAGACTCAGTAACAGCTCCCCTCCCGAGGATCTGACCCTGGTTAACTTCACAACCACACTGCTAAGCTTCACTGCTCACATTACTGCACGCAGTCCCAGTGTTTGTCTGCACCCAGATCAACTGCATTCCTCCACAATATCCAACAGTCCATTTTCCTGCTGGCCTGGATTGTGCAAAAGTCCACATTTCTTTGTATTTACCTTCCAAACAGCCAGACCTTCTTGTTCTCTTTTAAAGTAGTCTTGATTGATAGCTCTTCAGGTTTTCTAAAGGTCTTTCAAGGATTTTTTTTGAAATTTCGGCAGCTTTTAACTTAATTTTCTGTCTGGTTTTTGTACTATGACAGAATGCTGTAGAGTTTGTCTTTAAAAATTGAGGAAAGTAGCTAAATGAAGGACAGAAGAAGTAGTTTCCAGCCTAAAAACACATCTACGGTCAATGAAAGACATGACTTTAAGAAACAGGAAAAACATACAGCTTTGGTCATCTACTGTTCTTTCAGTTTTCAGGTAATGGCTTCACTTTGTTGGCGCTAAAACACTGTTTTTATGTCTGTCAAAGTGTCTTATCTTTAGTAAATTGTGTAACAAAGAGCCTAAAAACAATTTACAACTGTTGCTTTGCTACGATGTTAGTGTTGACAGAACGCTGGTTATCACCCACCACCAAAGGCAGAAAGGTGAACATGTTGTTGCCCTTGTCTGTGTCTGTGTGTTCGTTTGTCTGTAGTGTTGGTGAGCTCTCACAATATCACACGTTATTTTCAAGGTTTGACCAAAAAGAACTTCATCATTTCTCAACATTTGATCTCAGTCTAAAACTCTGCCATGAATATGCGATCCTACAAGGAATGCTAGGCCTTTAATTTATCATTTGCGTTTAGGAGCTTCTAACTTATGAGTCTGAATGATTCAGAGTTAAGCAGCTTAAACAAAAAACAAACATGTTTCTGTTAAGTATCAGGTTCTGAAAAAGCAGACTGTTTAGAAAGACAGTCAGAAAGAAATGAGGGCTGACTCAGGACTTTTGCACATTATTGTACATTGTATTGCCTCTTAATGTCAATAACATTGTACACACTGTGCAAAATAGCATTAATTATGTTGTAGCTGTAATTATTAATGTTCCTTGTTTTATTGATTAGATGTCAACTCCATTTTCCTGACGCTGAACCTCTTTATTGTGTTAAATCTAAAAACACAGAGAACTCTGGTCAAACAATCCTAATGATCCAAAAATTGTATAACAGAGAGGTTATAAAGGCTTGTTTTTTCTTTTTTTTTTGTTCTCTTTTAAATTTAAACTGACAGTGAAATTGCGTGTTTCAGGCAGGAAATGGCGCCTGGCATTGAGAAGAAGTGCTGCCTGTCAGTCAATGTGCTCCTGTGGTCAGACAGTGGGACGCACATCCTGCAGCCATGTGAGGACAGTCCACACCAGTCAGACAACTTGGACAACAGTGCTCCCTATGGGCCCAGCAGAGAAGGTCATTTTCCACAGGCACATGGACGGAAGAGTCTGCGGACTGGGAGTGAATTTGACTGTGAGTCACGGGAGGAAAGCTGTGAAAACAAAAGGAGAGGGGAAAGTTGTACAGCTGGTGTGAACTGGCTCGTTTGCCGTCTGCGAGCTGTGGAGCAGGGAAATGTTGTTCTTTGTTTTGGCTGCACTCAGACACACTGGATTTCTAAAAGAAACATTGTCTTCAAAGTGCTGACATTCAGCTTTACATGTACAAGTCTATATTGAGCACATTAGGGCTTGAGTAGCATTTTACTCTTCGGAGGTACAGCTTATATAAAATGAACCACTATTATGTTAGATAGAGAGAAAAACAGCTGCAGAACAAATCAAATATTCATCAAATGACACTCATAATCATAGTTTCTTTCACGATACAGCATCCACCCCAAGTTCTGAGGGTGCATGCTATAAAAACTTATTTTGGTTTCTTTGTTTTTCAGATCATAAACTCGTGAACAGAACATAATCTTAGCTATTTCATTCTAACCATCCAGCTCGTGGTTGTGCTTGGCAGCGCTCTGCACAGCAGTGGCATAACTCCAGGAGCATGTTTTTAGAAAGCATTTCTCACCCTCGCAGCTGAGCAGTGCAGCTGTGCAAAGCCTTTCAGGACAGAAGGCCCAGTAATAAAACGGTTATTCTCCAATAAAACACAGTAAACTCATATTAGTTAGACTCCTGTGCACTTTAAAAAAGAAAACTCAATAAAGGCCCAGTGTTACTTAAACTGAAGTCATCCTCTGTTAGGCAACGACAGAGTTATAGTGACTTTGGTCAAATCTTGAAAATGACATAATGCGCAATCCCAAGCAGTGTTGAGAGATCTCGCTCAATCTGTTAGAGCTCAAAGTATGTGTTGAGTATGACTCTCTGCTACTATCACACCAAATCTTAGCTCAATATCTGTAAGATTGACTGAAATAGACTCATTTTTGTGTTTGCTAGGGTTGCTTAGCCGTGGCGGCCATTGTTGACTCTAAAAGTTAATTATGTATGATTGTTTTCTGAGAGCGTTATTAAAATTCAACGAGTGCTTCATGAGATATTTTGCTAGAAGACAACCAAACACATTCACACAATCACAAGCAAAACCATCAGGTTGTGATAAAAAAGCAGGTTGTGCTGCAGCACCAGAGAACCATCACGTCTTTCACAGCAAACATCCAAATGTGGCCCATCCTGCTAAATATAGCAGGCAGGATGTTACCGTGGCAAGCCGTGTATTTAATTGCAATTAAAGATTAATGTTGGCTCTCCCGAAATGAAGCAGAGACATGTCTTCCACATGTCTCCGCCGCAGCTTTTCTTCACCAAACCACAAGCGTAATTGCAGACGTAGAGCTGGCCGTGATTCAGAGCTGATGAGCTGCGTCTCCAGGGCTTCATCCACCTACACTGTGCTCCGCTGTGCAGCATCCAGAATTAACTGTTTACCATGGCTGCACATTAGGAGAGGCGAGTGCGGCCTCACAACAGAGTATTCAACTGGTGGAAATGGAGTATGTGTCGGGCGAACGCATTAGCTCTGCTGCCAAAACCTGGCAGCTTCAAGGAGAGAAATGGAAAAGTGCAGGAAACAGAAAATAGCGTCGCTGCAGAGGAGCTGAAAAGGACCAGGCAGCCAAACCTAGTTCAAGCAGCACATGCAGAGTCATCGCTAAAGAGGAGCAGCTACAGTTTGGGGTTTTTGGGTCCTCGTTCCACAGATGTTTATATGCAAAACAAGTTAGGAGGGAAGAAAAACAGCCTAGCGTTTTCATTAAATACCATTTAAAGGAACACAGAAGAAGACCAGTCTTGACTTGTGAGTAATTTGAGGGACGCATGGTTCCTGTTCGTGGTAACATTGGTTTGACAGCAGTGACTTTAAGGACAG
>JAOXNZ010000098.1:17719501-17734208 GCA_028566095.1 Kryptolebias brasiliensis | reverse complement strand
CTAATTTTGGCTTGTAGCTATTCTTTTGCTAATCCCTGCACTTTGTTTTAATCTTCATGTGCGCCATTTTGTTAATCTAAATATACAATATTATATGTTCTTACTTGTTTATTTGCTCCAAATACAAAACACAGCTAAGACAAAGGGCTTCTACTTTTGCCAACATTTTGTCTTGAACCAAACGCTTCGGGCAAATAAAAGTACTCGATGGCAGCAGATGAAAATTTACAATAATTTCACATTTTATTTGCAGTACTTTGCAAGGAAGGCATGACTCCGAGAGCCAAATTGTCCGATAAATCCAGTTAGCATGGCTAAAAATCCCACGGATTTTCAGAGATAAGTGTCAACAATTTTGACAACAATAGCATTTTGCTGGAAACAGAGGCAAAGTGGTTGTTGTGCAGTTGTGTGTTTTTTTAAAGGATGAACACATGTAGTGTTTTCCTCCTTCCTTGCAAACATCACACAAACACAAACCTATAGGCCCCAGGTCAGGCAGCTCAAAATGGGCTCCATACACTTCGAGAATGTAGCCTCTGGTTTCTCCGAACACATCCACACTGAAGCGCATCCCTTGCTGCAAAATAAAAACAACAAAAGTGGCAGTTAGAGGAGAATTTAGTGCTGTTATGCAGCAAATGTGGGCTGTATCAGCGCTGAGGGGACTAATCATCTGCGTTTTAAAAAAAAAAACATGCTGCAGTCACAGTCCTGATGTTCAGACTGTCCATAACTCAAAACCTCTTTCCACTATTACCTATTTTTAAGGTCACGTCTGAAAAGTGTCAAACCACGGCTTTCTAAATGTGGTTAGAGGAGTGTGGGGGGGAGCAGATAGAAAAGTAGAATTTGGGAAAACTAAAGAACCTACCTGGATGACGCAGATCTCGTTCGGCTCCACCATCATCTTCCCAAACTCTGTGGTGACCAGGATCTGGCCTTGCTGTGGAACTGCAGGCACAAACAGGACAAACAGCTGAAATATAAAACAGAAATTAGATGATGGTAAACACCAACAACCCGTTCTCTCACCAATCAGGAAGTCTCCATCGGAGTTGTTGAAGCACCTGAAATGTTAAAAAAAAAAAAATGTCACCAAGACTTCATACTGCTAATCAGAGAAAATGCATCTATTTGTTTAGATATTTACCTGTCAGTCATGGAAGTGTTGCAGGTGTAGATATGAACCACAATGCCACTACGAGACTTAGCATCTCCTGCACCACAGATGGTATGAAGACCCTGAACCATAAGGAAAAATGCATTATTTATCAATAAACACAGAATCAGCAGTTGATGAATGAAGATACGGTGGAAAGGAACGAGGTACACTCACAGCCGCAAAGTCCACTTTCTTCTCTGTGGATTTGGGGATGGTGAACGGCAGCCATCGTAGCTGTTTGTGAGAACAAAATCAAGATTTACTTATTCAAAAATTAATTGTTGAGTTGAATTTTTTTCTAGTAGGTTTATCAGTGTATTCATCTACAACCCCAGTTCCAAAAAAAAAAGTTGGAACAGTGTGTAAAATGTAAATAAAAACAGCATGCAATGATTTGTAAATCTCATAAACCCATATTTTTATATACAATGGAATATAGTAAACATATCAAATGTTTAATCTAAGAAATTCTATTTGGGAGAAATACTAAGGTAATTTTGAATTTGATAGCAGGAACAGTTGTTGCTGTAAAAGTCAGTGGTCCTCCGTACTAAAGAGGAGATGGACACACAGTTCAAAACCCTGCCTCTCTGATGGTATGGGGGTGCATTATACCTGGTTGGGATCAGGCTCCACTTCATCCCAGTTCTCTGTCAGATCCCCACATGGCACAGGTGTAAAAGGCTTATGTTTTACAGATGGGAGGATTCGGTACAACCAGCTGCAGGAAGTGAGGGGAAAGAGTTTAAGTATCCACGATGATTAGGATTCATTAGTTTATTTGTTTAAAGTCTCAGACCTCCTCTTATTGGCTGGACGTGGGCAGGTGAAGGCAGAGCCAGAGAGCTGCTCAGCATAGAGGCCGTATGGACAGACCTGAGGACTGTTCTGTACAGGTACAACATGTAGACATTATTTCATTGTTGTGTGGTGTTTGGTTCACCAGCAGTTTAATCTGAGGCGACACGACGAGCAAAAACAAATGATTCCTGAAGGGAAATCTGATGACAACAAAGGGAGAAGCTAAAGTTTTTGTGCTACCTGCCCCTCAGGTAAGGATCCGGGACATCGGGGGTCTTCTGAAGAGAACTCATTCCCAAAACCACACATGTACTGAAAAGGACAAACAGACTGTTAACACTCAAGGAAAACCAAGGAGAGAAATTAAACTAGCATTCCTTAAAGAATGCATATCACCCAGAGTTTTAAACTAAGATCTTATGTGATCTGTTAGAGTATGAGATGGGGATGACTCTCGGCTTTTACCACACCAGGTTTTAGCTCCATATCTGTCAAATTGGCTGAGTTTTAGCCATTTTATGTTTGCTAAGGTCAGTTAGCTGTGGTAGCCATCTTCAGCTGGAAGTCAACCAAAGGACCCCAAATGCTGTAGATGTTCATCCAATGATTACTTTCTGTGGGTTTCATTAAAATCCATCCAGTGGTTCATAGGACAGTCTGCTAACAGACAAACAAACACACACATACAGACAATAATATGACAAATTTAAAAAACGATTTTTTTGTAGAAACAATTACCAAAGAGTTGGAGAACTCTTACTTGCTGCAGAAAGTGCTCTAGTTGTGATAACTGTCTAAACCTTTGCTTTGGGTTTCAGCGTTTAACTTGCCAAAATGTATTCGCAGTTAAACTTTGACTCAGGATGTCCAAACTTTTATCGTTAGGCAGATGTGAGCGCGTTTTGCTGAGTCACTGTTAGTTTGCAAAAGCCGCCCTCTCAGACGTACCGTGGATGGTTTCCATGTGTGTTCGTTCATCAAGTAACTGAAGAGTGAGCTGTGTTTGCATGCAGAAGAAAATGGATTTTTTTTTTTTATTTTAAAGCAAATTAATGTAGTCCATATGGAAAACATTCACAAAAACACAAAAATAGCTGTAACTCTGACAAGAAAGTTGGCGGATGATATGCATTCCTTAAAGAAATGCGAGGCTTTTAATTGTAGATGTTTTTGAATAGATATTTATGTTTCATTGAAATAAGATAAAGTAATAAATGTTCACACACATTCATAAGTTGCCTCAGTAAACATTTCTGTGGAACATTTAATTATTTAGCCGTTTAAGAAAAAGGCTTCAGATTCTTTTATTCCTAACTCAAGACATCAGCGCTGAGATTGTTGGGAGGTTTCAGACCACATCTGGGCAGCTGCTGAATGCAGCTCTCTGATTGGCTGGAGGGAACGCCTCCCTCCAGTCGGCCGCTCAGCTGCTGCCACAGCAATGAGGAGATTCAAACTTTTTAATTTTTACACATTTTCAGTCCAACAGCGGAGCTGAAGCAGCTTCTTTCTTACTTTTCTTAAGGCACAGTTCTGCAGCATCTTTGCACCTTCGTCGCTCACCTTTGGGCTTAACATTGAAGTACTGATGAATAAAAACTTATGGAAGTAGCATTAAAGGCAACACTGACTTACCTTGAGTCCTGCCATGGTGCTGTGTTTTAAACTTTGCTCTAAGCTGTTTTTTCAGTGGTTACGAATTAACTCGCAGCTCTCCCTGTCTCTCCTTAGACCAAAATCCACTTCAGGACGCCTGCATGCCGGTCTGTGAACGGAGAGGGGAAGGGGGCTGGAGTTTTATGCTCTTTCTCAACATGGTTTTAATTAGGCCCCCGTCTGGCTCCGTGACGCAACAGGTGGGTGTCCGAGCAAAGAGGGGACGGGTCGGCGGGGCAAAATGTGCACAAACAGGAGGCAGAGTCACTGCCAAGAAAAACAAGAGACAAATTCTAAACGAACTGAGAGCAGCCAGGATAAAGAGGTTCATATTTATCACAGTGAAGGAAGCTGTAGCAGCAGAAGCAGAAACATTAGGTGTGTTGATGTGAAGTGAAGAAAAATAAACCAAAAATGAAATGTGTGCAGATTAGCCTTTAAATCAAAACCGCTTGGTGACCTCGTGTGCACTGCTTGTGCAAACAGTTGTGTCATCTTCACCTTTATGTAAAATCAACATCAGAGTTTTTAAAGTAAAATAAAAGTCTAATGCTTTTTTTTTCTTTCACACAATTGTGCATCTTGGTTTTGCATCGTTTTGTTTTGTCTGTTTCAGAACAAAAGGAAAGTTCTTAAAGTGATAGTTCAGACCTTCTGAAGTGAAGTTCAGTGGGAAGGTTATGAGCAGTTAATATCTTACCTGTTGTAGACAGCTCTTTGAATGACCTCAGTTTGGAAAAATAGAGTTTAAACCCATGTTGACATTTAACAATAGTTTTAAATGAGCTTTTATTTTGATGAGACGGAGAGTTGTGTTGTCACAGAGCAATAGTTGATCATGGTATAACTTTTGACCAATGAGGGGGATAAAAAAATAATTTTTACAGTAGCTTACAAACAAAACAAAGTCTTTTATTTAATGATTCCTTTTTTTGGTCCATTATTGCTTGTTCTGTTATAATTCCAAAACTTTTTCAAGCTTTTTAATTATACAATTCCCAAAGAATGTGTTTGCTACCAAATTTACCCCTTTAACGGTTCATAAACTTTCCCCAAAATCCCATTTCAAAAGATCTGCATTAAATTATGTCACATTTAATGCAAGCTGCCTTGCTGTTTCATGTAAAAAGAGTTACTCATCACTGACATTTGACATTTCTTGATCAGCACGATACAGTGGGTAACCTCTGCTGAGGGCAGGTGATTCCTGCTCCCAGAGCAGCACAATCAGGCCTCTGGAAGTTTCATACGTTACATCAGGCTAAATTTATTCACTTCATTTCTTGAAATAGGTGCTCAAACGAGGTGTACCTAATGTCCCCCACGCAGCAGCATGTATCAAAAAGAATCAATTTCGCCTCTCCCTCGTTCTCCCCTCCCTTCCCCCGGTTGTCTATTTCTTTTTCTCTGTTTTGGGAGATGTTGGGAAGGGTAAATGATGGCAATTCTCATAGCGAGGCGCAAATAAACTCGCCGCGGCAGAAGTAACTGTTCTCCGGCGAGGCGTGCAGTCAGACCCGGGCCTCCTGCTGGGAGGCAGTCAGGGTGCTGTGCCAAAGACGAGAAAGCCCAATGGCAGGAAAAACATCACGTCCCTGTCTCCGGAAATTGATCTGCTCCTTGTACGGAGGAAGAAAATGAGCAATTTTAATTTCACCCCCATGTCTGCTGATAGAAATCTGGAGGATCTGAGACCAATCCGGATGGTGCCCGAGTGTTATAGGCGAGGAAGGAATAGCTGGAGACGTTAGTGTTGTTGCCCACTTATTTCTATGCATGTCTAAGTGGGCTGTAAATGCTTTGTTATTAGATGCCTGCTGAATTCAATGTCTTGATGGTAAATGATACACTCTCCTGGAACCGTCTGTCACCGTGTGAATAAACAAGCAATATCAGCCACAAAGAACACACAGCTCCAGGCCTGTTCTGAGCTCTGATTGCACTTTAGCTTTTCCACACATTTGCATTAGCTGGATTTTTCTCGATGATCGATCACTCCAGTTTCACATTAAAGGTAAAACAAAAAAATAATTGAAGGTCTAACATTCCTTGAAGGAATGCATATTGCTCGCCACCTTTCGTGCCGGAGTTTTACAGACTAAGATCGTCTTATGTGGAGAAATGAGTTACAGCGGTTTTGGTCAAACCTTGATAATGACAATATCTGCAATCTCATACTGTTTGCACTTTGAGTATGTGTTGAGGAGGACTCTCAGCTACTACCATGCCAAATTTTAGCCCAGCACCTGTAAAATTCAATGAGTTTTAGCCATTTTTGTGTTGGCCATCTTGAAATAATCCTCTTTTTTTAATAATCCATCCAGTGGTTCATGAAAGGAATTCTAGGTCTTTAATTATTTTCTGTTTTGATTTCCTGTTTTTAAAAACTGGGTTGCACTTTATGATATTTGCAAATTTGCCATTTACACGGGTAGATATAAGGATAGCTGTACTGTTGATTAAATTAATCAAGCAGTGCCAAGAAGTGACAACTAATTAGCGTGTACTCGCACGTCACTCTCCTCCTCCATCTCTGCAGCGCTGAGACCTCTCTTTATTCTCCTCTGAGAACATTTATCTGTCAGATAAATACATTTACAGACAAATGAGAGCTAAAACCTCTTCATTTAGTATAAATTTACCATAAGAGCATTAAATCAAGTCTGTTTGGTCTGCTGATGTCACAAAACATTTCAAATACGCCACCAAAAATGAAGGCAGGAATGTTTTTGGCTGTGTCTGTGTGAACATGCATCTTTGTTTGTCTGTTAGCAAAATCTACCATGAACCACTTGATGGATTTCAATGAAACTCTGAGGAAAGAATCACTGGATGTACTTCTACAACTCATTAACTTTTCAAATCGTGAAGGGCATGTAAGTTTGCATGACATCTGAATCGTTACCATCTAAAGTATCGAGTACCTGCTGCATTTATACGTCACATCAGGCTGTATTTTATAATTACAGCTCTGTTACATAGTAAGCTGCAGTTTAATGCTGAATGACTCCTGACATGATGCTGCCAGTAACACACACACACTCTCTCACACACACACGCACACTCATGTGACAGCTCCATTTAACGCTGATTAGATTTGCAAGGACATGTAGTATACCCTCTCTGTGTCTCTTGCCTCGACACTCTTTCTGACTCTCTTTGAGCAGTTTGAGTATCTCCTGAAGCTCATCTAAGGCCATAATGTTATGCAAATGGTTTAATATGAAGATAAAAGAGTGTTGCAGCGCACTGCGCTCTCGCGGTTCACAGCCTCCCGTTTCCAGGACGATAGCTCTAACGAGGAGGGCACTATTTGGGAGTCATTAAATGATGGCCTTCCTGACACGCACCCGCTCACCACCATCACCGCCCGCCCCGCGTTGGCCATTAAAGCAGCTCACACCCACACCAAGACACACAACTGCAGACACCTTTTAGCACCAGCTCCCAGTTTCTTACACATCACAGTGTCACAGAATAGAAAATTACACTCTCCTCCCACAGAGAAAATTGCTTTGGAATTGCTTGGTTATAAAGATGTGCTTTAAAGAGAGGGGGGTGCATGCAATAAAAAAGGACACACACAAACACAATTACTTAAGCACTCTAAGGACAATTCTTACAAGTTAATCAGAGGATTTACCAATTATTGATGTCAAAAGGATTTTTAGCTGTGCACGTTTGTGGACTGTGCTTATGTGCTGCAGGGGCTCGTCTTTGCATTTGGAATATTTAGCATGCATTGTCCCGTGCGCATGAATAACAAACTCAGAATTAGGTGTTTGCTTGCTGCACGTCAGCCATTGTTAAATAAAACGAATACATGTGAGGATGATGTCAGGGAAACATAATTCAATACGCACAAAAAGTAGACAATAAAAACAAACAGCAGCAGAGTTGGAGATGAAAAGAAGGAGTGGTACATGGTTCAAACTGGTCAAAACTACAACATGAAGGAGAAGGAAAGTATATTTTCAACAAATCTGCGTAAGATAACAAGAATTAAGGACCTCTAAGCAAAAAGCTGTAAACAAATTTATGAAAGTCAGTGTTAAAATAAGATTTACTGATACTGTAGGTCCTCTGAGACATCCTCATTAGGAGGCAACAGGATCTGGTCACATTTTGATGCAAGGTCATTTTGCTCTCGAAGTGACGTAGCGTTCCAGTTATGAAGAGACTGGTGGCCATGTTATGTCTTACAGATAAGCTTTGTTCAAAGAGGCACTCCCCAACAATCTTCGTTTAGACACATTCTGCCTCTTGAATCTGTCTCATTCCTGGGATTTTCTGCTTGACATTTATTTTGTAATAAATTGAAAAAAATCAACAAGCTGGGTCCTTCTGTCTCACTTACTAATTCTGCAGCAATAAAATGGTGCCAGCGGTGGGATTCTTCACGTGGTTCTCTCACCCGAGCTGAGGTAAAAGCCTCTGGCCATAACAGACAAATGCCTGTCTCACTATTTCTGCCATGATGTGTTGCAAAAAGCTGTTGAGAAACAAGTGTCCGCCTCTAAAGGCTGTCCAGCATACACTGATGTATCCTGCGTTACTGGATGGCAAACTTTGCAATCAGTTAATTGCCTTGTGTGATTCTGTTAAAACATTTCCCACCAGAATCAGCAAAATGGTTATCTTGTGTTCAGCAGGCTGTAGGAATCATCAGAGGGACAAACCAAATTTTCTATTCTGGGACACTTTTCCATTGTTTCCCAAAGAATGACCCAGAACAGCAGTCTGAATGGACTGCAGCAAACGTGGTCTTGCTTTCCAAAAGGTCTGTTCTTAGCAAATCAATCACTCTTCTGTTTTTAACAATCACCACTCAACTCCCCATACCCGTCGGGTATTCAAGATCCAAGATATCTAATATCTAAAATATTTTGCCTCACTGTGTCTGCTCCCTGTCCAGTAAAGTTAATGCATTAGCTTCCTGGACTGATTGAAAATGCTAGTTGTTGAGGAGATCCAAAGGGCACCAGTGCACGTCCGTCCAGGTACTTCCGTGGTGCCAGTTTTCTCATTCACTCGTCCCTTTGGAGTGTGTTAAACAGCAGTGAGGATGGCTCCTCTAAAGCTGTAGTTTAGGGAGGGAAGCTGAGGGTCGGTCTGAGGTCTGAAGAGGAAAACTTGAGCTGAATGGACAAAGAATGAGTGTGTTCAGCATCAGAGCATAAGGAGGGTGTGTTTATATCTGCGCCTTTTCCTTGTCAAAGTATGTGTTTGGCTTGTGCATGAATGTAACCGATGTTATATCAATCTGGGGATGGTTGTGTATGAGTTTTGATGTGTGTACATCCCTCTCAGTGTGTATTTCTGTGTCTGTCTGCCTGCAGCACCATCATTAGGTCGAAGGCAGTCCCAGTGTTGGGGGGTTGTAGCATGGCTTCTCCTGCGGCCTCTTGGGCCAATTTAGGTGGAGAAAAGCACTTCGATCCTGGCCTGCAAAGTCTGTAGGTCCCCAGCGGGAGGCAGCGCAGCCCTGCAATCTATATTGGATTTATTCCTTTCCCATCTCCAGGCCCCACAAACCCCACAGAGAGGAAGTCCCAGCTCCACTCTCTCCACATGTTACATGCACACATAATCGTGCACACTCAGAGGTACACACAGTCTATCTTCAGGGCACACTCCACCACAGCGTGGAAGTTATAAGGGCTCAGTCTGTAACACTGTGGGAGCTGCAGCAGGTCAAGACACTGAGGTTTGTGACAGACAGACAGAAAAATAAAACGCTATCAAACCTTTGTTTCACAAGTAATAAGGCTCAGGTTTACAAAGACCAGAATAAAAAATGCATTTTTATGACATTAAAGCAAGAAAAAAAAGAATTTACATAAAACTCAGACAAGGTCAGGAAGAAACGAGGTTCTTAATTTAGTCTAATCAACTATCATTTGCATCGCGCCATTTGCGCAAGGTATTGCCACTAACTGAATAAATGGACTTCTTCAGACTCAAGGGGGGGCACTCTGGTTTTGATAAGCTGGCAACATAACTGATTAGCATATATTACTTTGATTATCTCATTACTAGGATGATTCTTGCGGAATTTTTGACACTCGCGCAATCGAATTAAAATTAAGGCACGCAATCAATAAAAGGGCAACGCGGCGGTGAAAACACGCCGCACTCCAGGCTGGTGTGGTCAACCGGCGGTGATGAGGATGATGATGGTGACAGCGGTTATGGTGATGTGGCAGACGATGATGGTGGTCATGATGATTATGACCTCTTCAGCTCACGAGCCGGACCTTGCAGTGGGGTTTTCAGGAGAGTGTCGGGCTCTTGATTCCTGTGATCAAAGCAGTAATCAGAGGAGACAATGGGGGCCGTGAAATTGCCGCTCTCCTGCGGGTGACCTATCCACCTGTTATGAATCCAAGAGTGGCCCGCAGGCAGCTCCTACCCCCTTCTAAATCAATAACAGCGCTCGCATTTTTATGCTCCTTCTTCTCTGACTCCGAATATCTGTGGAATCAGGCGGAAAGACGCACGGTTGTTGGATAATTTTTGCAATATGTCAAAGATACAGATATGAGGGCCGAGAACTGAGCTCCACTCGAAAGAATAATCAGGTGCACTCCTGGTCCAGTTTGGTCCTTTTTAGTTTTTTAGTTGGCTTATTTAGTATCATTCGTGATACAGATGTGGATGAACTTGTTTGTACTCTTCTGTTAAACAAAGAAAAATCCACAACAGTCCCTGAAATAACTTCAATCTGACTAAATAAGAAAGCATTTACTGAAAATCATTGCTTTTGAATTCTGGTTCAATTATTTTTTCAAACCTAATGAAACTGGCTTTGACAAAAATAACGTAATATTTGGTTGCACAACCGTTTGAGCCAATCAAGGGATTTCTGCACCTGTCCACAGATATTTTGACCCACTCCTCCTGATCAAACTGCTCCAGCTGTCTCAGGTTTGAAGGGTTCCTTCTCCAGATGTTTCAGTTCCTTCCACAGATGTTCAACAGGATACAGATCAGGGCTCAGAAGGCCACTTCAGAATAGTCCAGTGTTTTGTCCTGAGCCATTCTTGGGTGCTTTTAACTGTGTTTTGGGTCATTATCCTGTTGGGGGACCCATGACTTGCGACTGAGACCAAGCTTTTTGACACCAGGCAGCACATTTCGCTTCAGAAGGCCTTGATGGTCTTGAGGTTTCATTGACTTGTTGCCAAAAAGCTCCAGTTTTGTCTCATCTGTCCAAAGGACATTACCCCAGAAGCTTTGTGGCGTCTCAATATGCATTTTGGCAAATTTCATTCTGGCTCTTTTGATCATATTCCATTAACTCCACTTTGGCTCAAACAGCAACAAATGGTTGATCTGACACTGATGTAGTTCACCTGTAATCTCTTTGGAAGTTGTTACCTTAACCTTAACCTTAACCTTAACCTTAACCTTAACCTTAACCTTAACCTTAACCTAATGTGTGCAGCTGTCCTCACAGGAACATCCAGCTGCTTGGAGACGGTCTTATAGCCTTCAACTTTAACCTGCTGCTCAATCATTGTCTTTCTAAGCTGTCCTCAGCGTTCTGTGCTCCATGTTCAGTGTGGTACACACCATGATCCCAAACAGCACTATGACTACTTTTCCACCTTTGAATAGGCAGATTGGCTAACTGAAGCCACCTCTGACGCTGAGTACAGGACACACCTTAGTTTAAAATGTCCCTGTGTGTCTTTTCTTGGGGTATCATCCTTTCTGTCAAGGCCAGTTTCATTAGTTTGTTTTTTATTTTTTTTAATAAGTCTGGTGAACCAAAATTCAAAAGCAATGACTGATTTTCATTAGTTGATTTTCAGTCTTTTTTTTCTTTTATTACTTTTGTCAGTTTCAAGTAATTTCAGTGACCTTTGTGGGTTTTTTTTCTGTCTTTAAGGAAAGGGAGCGTGTCTGCATGTCTGACGGAAGAAGATCTGGAACCCCCTCCCCTCCTTTTCTTTTCTTTTCTTTTCTTTTTCTCCCCCAACAGACTCTCGCTTGTTTGCACACTAACCGGGAGCAAAGGCGCTCGTCCACGTTTTAAATTCATGATGCAAATAATTACAGGCTTGGGAAATTGATTTCCTTATAGGCAACCACCTTCTTCCAAGCAAAACGAGGCCTCCAAGACTCCCCCCTCCCTCCTCCCCCCTCCTCTCAAAGAAAGCTACTTCTGCTGAAGCATTAAGTCATTAATTATTTGCCTTACATAAGGACAAATTATCGAGTCGGTTGAACGAAATTAGAACCCTTTGTTTCTGATCAGACCGCATTACTGCTGGAAATTACGGATGATGGCTGCGTGCGCGCTCGCCTTTGTTGTTTCGATCATCGCCTGTCGCTCTGAACCCGCGCTAACAAAGTCATTAAATTGACTCCCTCTCGCTCCCATTATGCGGGCTGTTAATAACCGCTAATTAACTTTGCTTACGCGCGCCTTAAAAGCCTCCCTCCTCTCCGAGCGCGCGCGCTCTTCTTCCTCCTCTCCTCCTTCCTCCTTTTCTGCTGCTGCTCGGCCTCTCAGCCGAACCAAGTGTCCAATTATGTCAGAGCGCGCGGCTGGATGGAGGACGACCGGCGGACTGTTTCAAAGCGTGCTGCCCAGGGGCAAGGCTGGGACTGGCGCGAGAGCGGAAAGGCGCAAAGAGCGGTGAAAAATGCGGCTTTAAAGTTCAATACCTCCAAGGGGAAAAGGGGAGTTTTAATAAATATAATAATTAGCGTTCCTTGAAGAAATGCGTGTCGCCCGCCGCATTTCACGTCAGATCATCTTGTGTTGAGAAATCACGGATTTGTAGCCGTTTTGGTCAAACCTTGTTAAAGACCAATCTCACGTTCAGAGTAAGTGTTGTGAATGACTCTCAGCTACTACCACGACAATTCTTAGCTCCATAGCTGTCGAGTTGTTCCTACTTATGTGTAGGCTAAAGTTGGCCATCTTGAATCGGATTGGCTAAGATCACACGCAGTGAGCAGCACTTGGCGCATGTGTTGTGAATAAATCTCAGCTACTACCAAATTTGATCTCAATATCTGTAAAATTGATTAAGTTACTGTCACATTTAGGTTGGCTTAAATTAATTAGCTGTGGAGGCCATCTTGAGTCGGATTGGCTCCAAATGTTAATCACCTGCAAAGCTACACCCAATGATTGTTTCCTGAAAGTTTCAATAAAATCCGTTCAGTGGTCCATGAGATATTTTGCTAACAGACAAAGTTGACTCTAAATAGTTAATGACAAAACTTTAAACAAACACTTTGAACAACCTGTTAGCGCTCAGAATATATGTCGAGGATCAGTCTTAGCTACTACCACGCCTAGGTTTAACTCAGTATCTGTAAAATCAGCTGAATTATAGCCATTTGGAGGTTTGTAAATTCAGTCGGCTGTGGTAACCACTTTGTATCGGATTGACTCCAAAAGTTAATCGGTTACATACACATTTCCAATTATTACTTCCTGAAATTTTCATTAAAATTCGTCTAATGGTTCATGGGATATTTTGCTAACAGACACGGACAAAAAGCACCATCCCGCGCCTTCATCTTTTGACACTAGACGCCTGTTTTTAAGTGATATAAATTGTGTTTTGTGAGTCTGAGCGGTTCGGTTTTCCAACCAGGAGATGGCGCCATCTGAATGACCTGCAGGCCAAGGCCCAACATTTAGTGATGAACTTCATCTCTACGCTTCTGAGGCCTTCTGAGGATCCACGCTCGTGTGGGGTGGAGGGGGGGAGGACATCAGAGACACCGCATTCGCGCAGATAAATTTTTTATTTTTTTATTTTTTATATATGTTAAAAAAAAAAAAAAAAAAGCACGACACCCAAAAACTGTAAACAAAAGGGGCAGCAGAGTCTGCGCGCTGGAAACAAACAAAACCGAGCAGAACTGAAGTGTTTCCTCTGGATATTATCAGGTTAGGATGTTGTGAAAATACAAAGGAGGCGGTGTTGATTTATTCTGTTTCCTGAAACGAAAGGCGGCCTCTCTCTTCACCTGCACGTCAAACAGACGGAAAATTGAAAATGTGAAAATTGCGCCCAGGCTGGTCCCTCCATCCCTCCCTCCCTCCCTCCCTCCTCTAATGTATGCGCGTAATTAGTGCATTTAAACAAAGCGCGGATGTCCTGCTGGCTGAAATGGCGGCTGACATCTCTTTTTCCACAGGGTTAATAACAGTGTGCGGATAAATGAATCAAATTGTGGCCCCCAAATTACAGAGCGACTCTAAATACCCGTCTGTATTACGCGCATCTTGTTTGTGACCGCGCAGGAAGGAGAGAGAAAGAGGGGGGGGGGAGGCATAACATTATTTTATATTGTTATTACACTCATTATACTGATTCAGACGCAAATAAACAAGCAAAGGGAAGAACAAATTTCCCATCTGACACGCTTTCATCCGCTGAAATGTTGCAGAGAAGATAAATCTGCTCAACTTTTTTTTAGAAGTTAGTTAATCTTAACTCAACTTTCCAGAGATAAATGCTCCCATTTCAGCTCCAGGGGCTGTTTCTTGGAAAATAGAGGAAAAGAAAGAAAGAAGGAAAGAAAGAAAGAAAGAAAAGAAAGAAAGAAAAATTGAACAACTTGAACAATCTTCTGGTCATAAATTTTATTGTTATTGTTCGTTTGCTGCGAATCCCTGCCTTGGGCTGATACATAATGGAGGAGATGAAGAAGAGGAGGAGGAGGGAGAGAAAAAGAAAGAGGAGAGAGTGTAAATTGCAGCTTGCTGAAGTTTTTGGATTGAATTCTGAAAATGATCCTTTTAACAGTGATGGGCTCTGAGGCGAGGATAGGGGTCATGCCATTCACAGCGGGTTAAATAGACTTTCATTTAAAATTACATTCTCGATCCATCTCTCTCCGTCTCCCTCCCCCACCTCCTCTCCACGGCGGAGTCCCCGCGTGCTGCCCCGGCACCCCGCGCGCCGTCTCATCACCGCCGCCTGCCACCCTCACCCTCAATCCGCAACTCCAGCAGAGAGCAGCCAATTGGAAGGAGATAGATAGATAGATAGATAGATAGATAGATAGATAGATAGATAGATAGATAGATAGATAGATAGATAGATAGAT
>JAOXNZ010000098.1:17649045-17662067 GCA_028566095.1 Kryptolebias brasiliensis | reverse complement strand
GTAGCTGTTCAGTTTTAAGCTACGCAATGTTGAGTTTCTAGACCCCAAGTCTGCCATTCTTTTTAATGCTGATGCCAATGCTACACCTCTAGTCTGCTACGAATGGAGTGTGCAAAAACATGAGATTGTACAGTAACATCTGAATAGTCCCCACTATTCAAACAATGTGACTTAAGCTGTCCTATTTGTAAAGAAAACTTTAGAAGGCAGATTAGTATGGAACATTTCTTCAGAGAAAGTATTCAAGTAGATGAGCTGCTTTGACCACTACAGATACTCAGAAATCCTCCCCCCTCCCCATTAAAATGTGCAACCTAATACATATTTCTTAAAAACTGACCAAAGCAGATTAGCAAGGAGGTTAAAAGCAGGTTAGGTTGGCAAGAAGGTAAAATACTTCCTCTCCAAATTAGCTTTGACTAAAACTGAACATTGAATTGTTTAAATAGTAAACATTTTGTCAGGCAGTTGTGTTAAAAATACAACTTTAAATTGCCTGAACATTTCCATGTAAGGATGTCAATGTGATTTCTTGGAAAAAGTATTTAGAAAATCCAACTGCACAAGAGTGCTGTGAAATCTTTCATCTACTTCTGCCAGGTTTATTTAGCTGCTGTTTACATCACAACGCCCCCACTTCTCTCCCCTTTTTGCAACTCCTTGATCAAATAGCCTGTTAAATCAAAGCTACTCAATGCCTTGAGTCTCACCAGGGTGAGATGCAAAGTTTTCACAACAGACAGAAACTTGGTAAGATGTTGAAAGCAACCAGGACCCAGTGTGACCAAACACCCATGTCCTCTCATGAGGTCCACCAGAATATTGGGAAGGAAAATGGCTTGGTTTTATTATGACTCAAATGAAATCAAAAGGTTATTAAACCTGTGACAAGGTTGCTGAGAGAAAGAGACTGAGCTGTGCATGCATAGGTTTAGGAGAGGCAAGGGGAAGTCAAATAAGTTAATGAATTTTCATTATCAACGTGTTGAAATAATTATAAAAATAAAAAGCCTCCTAAATCATGAGATGAAAGTAGAGTGCAAATGTGATGATTAAAATGGGGGCAAGAGTGCAAATGGCAATACCCACAAATACACTTGAAACGCTGCTATAAATGCCAGCTGGCTTTTCTGGCTCGCTGCTGATGGAAACTACCGAGAACGACCAGCCTCATGGTCTATTAACTGAAGGGCACGGAGCACATTCAGGGGAAAAATGTGCCGTTTTGTTCAGAAAACGGCTGCTTTGAGCGGCTTAGCCTGAACCAGACACTGTTGATGTGATCAGACGTCTCAGACAGAATAAAGACTAACCTTCAAAAAAACTTGCAATCTGCATACTTTGTTATTTTAGCCATTCATTTATCAAACTGTTTGGCTCAATCAGGAGATGGGTGCCATGAAATTTGTTTATACTTTAATTTATACTTTTCAAAATATTTAAACTTTATTTATAAACAATCTCACCATTGAAGTGCATTGAGTTCTCTTCAAAAACATTGATCTTTTAAAAACCTGCTTCTGCTTGCTCTATTTTTGTCTTCTTATGCTACTTTTAGCTACTATTCTGATACTTTAACATTTAGCTGCTTTTAGATAGCATTTGTTACCCTTAGCTTTAAGCTAGCTTCTTGATATATTTAGCTTTAAACTAGCACTTGGCTACATTCATCTTTTAGGTAGTATTTTGCTACTTTTAGCTGCTAGTGTTCTGCTTCAACGAGCTATCCTTTTGCTACCTTTAGATTCTAGCTACCGTTTGCTGCCTTTAGCTTTTAGCTGGTGTTTAGATACTTTTACCTAGCCCTTTGCTACATTAAGCAAACATTTTAATTTTAGCTTTTAGCTAGCTTCTTGCTACTTTTAGCTGGCAACATTTAAGTTTTAAGCTAGCACTGTTTTTAGCTTTTAATTAGCATTTTGCTACTTTTTGCTTTTAGCTAGAGTTTTGCTACTTTTAGCTTTGAGCTAGCCTTTTTTCTATTTTCAGGTTCTAGATACCATTTCCTACTTTTAGCTGGTGTTTAGATACTTTTAGCTAGTTTTATGCAACTATTAGAAAGCACTTGCTTAGCATGTTTTCTGCTTTTCACTTTTAGTTAGCCCTTTGCCTCTGCTTTAAGTTTTCGCTAATGTTTTGCTTCTTTTTAGCTTTCGGCTCAGTTTGAGCTCCTTCAGCAGCCATTTAGCATTCACACAGAAAAAGTAATTTCTCTAATTTGATTATAGCTCTTAGAGGCTGAATTACATTCAGCTGCTTTTGGACTTCAGAGATATTAAGCAGCGTGTCCTGCTTCTCCAGTGGGAACCCTCGCCTTGTATCGATGGAGTCCTTCTCAAAACAACCAACACGCAGTATAAATAGAGCCGCGTCTCGGATCATAGATACAAAGTAAACACAACACTGAGAGCGCACAAAGTGGGATATCCTGCTACTTCAGCAAGTCGTGGCACGAGTTAAGTACTCAGCCCACGGGGGGTTTCTGATGTGACTGATGACCTTTTGATGCACGTCTCTGCAGTATGTCCCATCACTCCTCGCTGTATGTGATGTAGTAATGTAGTACAGCCCCAACAGACCACAATCCAATTTATTTACTGTCCCCTCAGCACACTGGGTAACCTAAGGACGCTCAGACGGTTTCTAAAAAAGCCTTCATGTTTCTGCAACCGCTGTTAGCAAATGCAGCTGAAAGTATTTTAGATACAGGCAGCTAAAACCTATGCTGCTCTTCATCATGAGTATAATGTTTAGTGTTTATTGTCTAACCAAAGTGATGACATATTGGAGGGTCCAGTTATAGTTATTTCTTTATTTAGTCCGTTTACAAAACAAACATTTTGGTGTTGTAGCTTTTTGTTGCCACTTGAGGGTGGTCTTAAATAAACAAAAAAAATACAAAAACATAAGAGTGGTCAAAAAATTGCTTTAGGTTAGGGCTTCATCACACACTCAGCAGAGCGGTTCTTAATACCTTCAGTGAACCTAGTTTTAAGTTTTTTATGTCGTAAGAAAAAAAGGTAGTTCAGCTCGGATCAGAAAATCAAGACATTGAGATATTCACCAAGTAAAAGTATAATTTCTGACCAGCCCTCAATCAGACTGATATGTTTTTTTTTCTCTTCTTTTTAAGAATACATTATTTAATTAAGCTTCAGTGTGTAGGATGTAGGAATATCTACGGGCTAAACTGTAAATTACAATCAACTAAACACTTTCCACTGAGTCTGAAACTACAGTGGGCACCAGAGTAGTAACACAGCCGGAAAACAATAAGGTTTTCAGATTCAAACTTCTCATTTGTACTTATTTCTTATTACTATTACATGCTGCAACTTCAACAATGTCATTTGCATCCCTACTGTACTGCTTTTGAGTTTAAGACACTCAAAATCATATAAAGAGCTGCATATAAATCAGAAAGCGGGAGGGACGTGTAATTAAGCCATCCGCCTCTCTCTGGTGACAGAGAAACTCCCACCTGCACCAGAGAATCAAACACACAATTTAACAACGTCGAGCCGAACACCGAGCGCGACCGACAAAATAACAAACACGCATAGTGAGTTACTGCCCTGCCCTCTATTAGGGAACACAATGAGTGTGTAAGAGGATCTTAATGAAGGACTCCCCTGAGGCAAAGCCTGATGCCTCTGCTGAAGACTTCTACTGTTAGAGCTCATTAAATGAACATGAGTCCTATCACTGACAGGGTGGGAGTGTGTGTGTGTGTGTGTGTGGTGTTCGGTTACAATCCCAGCTTTAGCTGTTGGTCACATGCTCCTATGCACCAATTTATCTGAGGGCACACGTCCGTCAATCCTTACACAATCGGATTTTATGAGGTTTTTTTGCCGTGTCTTTGTTTTTTCTTTTTGATTTTGGGAATTTCGTACAAAGTGTGTTTTGTGTTAAACATGCAGATCGTAAACTGGAATAATGTACTGGAGTCAATGATTACATTTAAAGTTAAAAAGGCAGAGAAGTTGTTATGGGACAGAAAATCAAATGAGAGGTGGGACAAAGCGAAAAAAAAAAAAAAAGAAAAACAAATTTAGAAAAGTTCAGAAAAAGAAACAGAAGTGACTGAGTCGAATGTGATCTAACGGCGCCCTCTTGTGGATTAAAAACGTGAGCGCTTCATACTTTCAGTGCTGTTTGCATTTTGACTGCAGCTAATCTGTAAGAAACGCTTCCAACAAAACGTCCTCTACTTGGAATGCAGCCCTCACTGACTCGCCTGTGGCCTTTTCTACTCCAAGTGAAAACATCTGCTGAGAAACAGGCCTCTTCTGCAAAACCACCTGCTTCATTTCCAGTAAACTGTGTCCTAATGAAGCACACACAAATAAAGAGCTCAGTAAGTTTTGTGTGGATCTGCGTAACTAAATAAAACCGCTCATGTGCAGGGCCTGCGTTAAAACTTCCTCGACTATAACTGTTGTAGCCGCTGCACCTTTGGTACGCTTGAAAATGTAGCTGCAATGAACTTTTGTGCGTCTGACTAACCTCTCTACCCTTGTGAGTGACCAGAGCAGCGAGGGGCTTCGCGTAGAATCTGCTGTAGCTGAATCCCAGGCAGCCGTACATGCTGTTAGCCGTCAGCTTCAGGGCCTTCTGACGGATGTCATACTGAGGGACAAAGGAAAGCATTTTAGGACTTTTTATATATAATATATATATATAAAAACAACAAACTGTGTTCATAGCACAGGACAGAAAACCTCATGTTGTCTGCCCTCAATGACAATTTAAAATAAAAAAAGAATTTAATTAAAGGAGCATTTTATTTTTAGCTGATTCGAGTGCCTGATCCATATTTTTTAAGAATCTTTTCAAGCCTGAAAAGATTTTTAGGTACTCATTAAATCACTATTACGCCAAATATCTGCAATCAAACATAAGTTAACACGTAAAGTAGAAAAAGAAATAATGTGTGTGCATTTCTGTGGTTCAGAGAATGGACATGTTGGTATATCTGGTGTGTGTGAGCGTGTTTACCTGCATGTAGAGATCCGGGTTGATGTCCTGTTGTTTCATGAGCTGTTTAACATGTTTACGTCGCTCCACCAGCTTTCGGATCTCTTTGGGCAGGATTCCCATTTCCAGGCTGAGATCTGGGATCTCGGGGATCTCCTCCGACTCGTAGTCCTGTTCCCATGGAAACGGGGGTTGAACAACTTAACAACGTCTCTCTGGTGACCTGCTTGTATCTTAGATGTACGTTACCAGGGAATAGGTGTAGTTAACGCACCTCGCTCTTCTTCTGTGAGCTCTGAGCCCGCCTCTGAACGGTGGTGAAACAGATGTTGAACTCCTGGATGATTGAGGGATACAAGCTGTTGAAGTCGAGCAGCAACACAAACTTATCGTAGAAACCTACAGAGAGAGAAGAGAGGAGGTTAGAAAATACTGAACATCATACAGAAAAAGAACTTTTCAAAGACAAGCGGCACTTACCAACTTTAGGATCGAGGACCAGACCTCCAGCGTACGCCGCCTTCTTCTTCCTCTTTCCTTTTCCTGCATCCGCGTCGTCTTCTCCCTCAACCTGGAGCAACGAAAACAATGCGCGATTATAAGAAAAGAAAACAAAATACAAAGGCGTTTGAGCTGCTTTCGTATGCATCCTTACAGTCTCCAGATGGGCCTTTTTGAACGACGGTTTGTCGGGCACGATGTAGTTTTTGTCGTGAAAGGCGTGAAGCAACAGGAACTCATTCCTCTCCGAGCGACCGCCCATCAGTGTGCGAGACTGCAGAAAAAAGGCAAAAAGAACGTTAACCCTCTGGAGTCGACGAACGCGCCGGCGCGTCAAAGTCACATGACTGATTTAAATCGCTCTAGCAGGAAAAATCCGCCCTCTCAGAGACTCCGTTTTAATTTGAGTCAAAAGTCCAGACTTCAAGCTTTCCACCAGTTTTTAAATTGTGTCGATAGACCCAGGAAAAGCAGAGTTATGATAAATAATTCACAACATTTTTTTTCTGAAAATCATTGTCATATTTGAAGCGTGTTAGAGCGAGAGGCGGCAGCGAAAACTAACCCCATCCTCCGTCCGATCTAACCCCCAAACAGGCCGAATGAAACCCCCCCTTTCCAATCTGACTGAAGCTCAACGTTATCTGTCAAGCGAGAAAAAATCTACAGGAAGAAGAAGAAAGAGGCGCAAAAATTGAAGGAAGCTCAACCAAACCCCAGAGGGTTAAAGACAGATGCAGAGGAAAGTAACAATTCACAAAATTATCACAAACTAGAAGTTACACTGACCTGCCTTTAGGGAAAAAAAGTTTTTTTTTAACTAACTGAACTATCCTAAGTGATCCCCTCACACGGCCATTTCCATTTTCAAACATTATTTTTTGATCAAGACATTAAAAGCCACTTATGATGAATATAAATTACTTTTTTGTGCTTGTAAGTCTATTTTTGGTGTCTTAAACAAATAAAAACTACTTTATTCATACTCTAAATAAACCTCTAAGCTCCTTCAGTGCGATGTGATTCTCAGTTTTAACAAAAGGTTGGGCTTAATTGTTTATTAAGCTACATTTTTCATAATTATCCTCAAAGAAATTACATATTTCCCCTAATTTCAGGAAGAAAAATAAGAAAGTTAATTTAAAAGTACTTCAACTAGTTTTTACCCCCAGGCAGCAGATGGAAATATTTCTTTTTGTCAGTGAATGCATCATTAACAGAAGCCAACATGAAGGATCCGTTCAGTTGAGATTTATGAACAGAACTGTACTGAGGCCATTAAAGCGTACAGAAACATGGCTGTGAGTTACCATGACGTTGCCGGCGATGCTGGTGATCTGCAGGGCGAGAGGCAGCACGTTCAGCTCACACATCATCTGAAGAATCAGTTTGGCGTCCGTCCACGTCAGCTCCAACAGGTACAGCAGGTGAGGCGAATCACTGAAACGTATTTCAGTAGGCGCACGCCGGTTTGAACGCAAGCAATAAAGTAAGCTGGGCGTTTCTGGATGATTCGGATGAAGCTCATTCACCTGTAGAGGTTTTTGATGTCTTCCTGAGGGACCGTGACTCTCTCCACCTTCAGCACCTGCGCGGCGAGCTCAGTCAGATGGTAGCTCTTACAGCGGATCAGCTCTTTGGCTGAGATCTCCACGTCGCACACCAGACGGCCACAGGTCGCACTCTTTTCTGCAAAGGCTCCTCGGCCCTGAAAGCAACAAGCACGTAGAAAGAAAACTAAAGTTTAATTACGTGATCTGTGTTACAGGAAACACTTTTCTCTTCTTGATTCTGTTTTTTTCTCTACCCCAAGTTTCGGCATATTGGCTCTCTTGAGGCGTCCGATTTTAGACCAGTGGGGAACCTTGCACATGTTGATCCTCTGCAGAAGAACTTCCAAATCAAAACCAAAGATGTCATGACCCTACGGAAAAACAACAACAACAAAAACACCTTTATCTTTGCTGAAGTGGCATCATAACAGGGCAGCAGAAGAAAGACAGGTCGTACAATGAAGCTGAAATCTAAAGCTGCTCTCTCATCTCACCACCAACACGTCGGGGTCGATCTTGTGCATCTTGGCCAGAAAGAAGCCGAGCAGAGTCCGCTCTGTACCTGCTATCTCCACCTTCCCGTTCTAACAGGGAGAGACAGTTACACCATCAGTATCACAGTTTGTTTCGTACACTCATAATCAGAGGTGGTGCGCTGCAAAGCAAGATTTCCCACTTAGCCAGCGATGTTGAGCTGAAAGTCAGAGTTTTGACTAAAATAAAGGAGGGTCTCTGTTCATGTGGCGTGATCTCCATGTTAACTGAGGCTCAACCATTTTTTCGTATCTTTAATTCATGGACCGGTGTATTCTGAGCGGACAAAGTGTAAAATGGAAAGCCCTTTTTTATGTGGACATGCTCAGAGACCAAAGCAGAAGGTCTGAGCTAACACAGGACCATCAGAACCACCATCATAGTACCCATAAGCTCTTAGTAGAGTTTTAGGAGAAGGAAAGGAAGCCCTGCTTTATAGTATACCCCTATGGACTCATATTCAGCCATTTCTGCAATAATTCCTTGGTGCTGAGCTACATTTCATGAAGGATTTGGAAGTTGTTTTCACGCCGGATGCCCTTCCTGAACCAACCTGAGCTCGAACCTCAGGATTACACGGCTCCAGCACTGACCAACGAGCCACTGCATTTATTATTATATATTTAAAAAAAACAAGAGGGAACAAGGATTTGTGTGTGTGTGTATCTTGTGTGACTGTGAGCCTGTTAGTGTCTCTGTTCATGTTACCTCCTCTTGTCTAAAGTGTGTTCAACCTTTTTAAATGTTCTGCTTCCACTAAAAAGCAACAAAATAAACCTTCAGGCCTAAAGCTACGCAATAACTCACCTTCTTCCTCACAGCTTCTTTAAAGTCATATGGGAAAATGCAGTCAGCTGGTTTACTGATAACTGAGGAGACAAGAACATCATCACCATCATGAAAAATCATTTTACATTTCATCTGATCCGTTATAAAAAAGGTAAACACATTAGTTTGATTAACTCACCGCAGAAGTGTGTCTGATACGGCGGCTGAGGAGGAGCTTTATCCATGTGGAACTGATAATGGACAAGTGCAGCTAAAGATACAATCTGCACAGATAAAATTACTGCGATAAGTTTTTATTACTGATTGAATTCATCAGAAAACAAATTCATTTATGACTAAAGATGTAATACAGAGAATGACAAAATAATCAACATTTCCATTCCAAACATTTTTTGTGTGTATTTTTAAATCAAACACACGTTAGCCAGTACTGTTCAGGTAACGCCTGGATCGTTTTGGTAAAGCTGGTGTTTGACGGCGTTCTGACCTCGTTGTGGTGCGTCTTGGGGTTCTGAGCGGTCTTCAGGCTGACGGACATGACGGTGAGAGGCGGGGGCGGCAGGTCTTTAATCACGCAGACCAAGTCGCTCCTCAGAGCGAGAGCCTCCACCTTACACCAGCTGACCGGCTGGCCCATCAGCTCTAACAGAAGCAAGGTGGAGATGTCAGATCAGTCATTTCTGAGCGATAAAACTAATCTATAGAAAGAAATATCTAATATGAAATTATTAAAAAATTTATTTTTCCTAAAAAAAGGGAAAAATAAGTGCACGGGCAACAGATAACCTCGACATCTGACTTACGTGGCGTCTTAACATCCAACCAGCAAGGGCCTTTAATCTTCCTACTGAGGAGAAAGTGCTCCAGACTTGAGGTGTTTGTTCCAAAAATGTGGGAAAATGTTGCTCCTTTAAGGTCAGAGGGCAGCGCAGGGAACTCAGCCTACGAACACAAAACGTACCAAAGACATTACCACCTGCAGCGTTGGACAGGCTGGGATATTTCTGCGCCTGCTTACAGAGTATCTGACTTCCAGGTAATCGCACTGACTGGGCACGTCGGGAATTTCAAAAGCATAGTTCCTCTCCACTTTCTGCCAGAAGAAAAAAAAAAGACAAACCCAGATCAAACACTTTATTATTCCATACAGCGTGTGAATAATACAAGCACTGACCTTGGACTTGAACTTCATGATCTTAAACTTCTCAATGAGCTCGTTGACCTCCTGGTAAACATCCATCATCCCCACAGGTGTGTTCGACACCTCCCCCGTCTTTGGGTCTGTTTTCTGTGGATAAAAACACTCCATAACTCAGCAGTGTAAATAATTAGAGTTTCACATATAGACGTGCAAAAACAAACCAATAATCTCAGCATCCCACCTACAATTCAGATATGAACATTTTTTTCCTTCTGCACTGTTTGAACAGATGTTTAGCTTATAGGCGCTTACGTATTCACGAGGGAGAAGGAACATGGTGCGTTCAATGTTCCTGACGGTCACGCAGCAGCTGACGTAAGACTTTGCCGACTCAATCCACACTTTCCCAAACAGGAACACCACACCTGGTTTAGAGTTTAGGTCAAACATCAGGATAAATTCAAATATAAAACTGCTTAAGTTGCATATTTGTTTTTATGCCACACCTGGTTGGGTGTACGGGTCTTCAAAAGCATCCAACCAATAAAATCGGAAGACCTGCTCCCCGTCTGTCCCCTCCACCAGGGGGAGCTGGCTGGAGTCGACCTGCACCTCCGCAGGAGCTTCACTGACTCCACTCTCCTCCTCTTGTCCCCAAGAACCTCCAACCCTGCAGGACCTAAAAAAAAACAAAAAGAAAGATTGTATGATGTACACTATCTGAAAACTGCAAATAACTAATGGTTGTGTCATTATGTAACAGTGTAACTTCAGCAAATTCTCAGACATGTAAGCAAATATGTCTGCTGACTAATAATAATTTAAAAAATACTCACAACAGAATCGGATCTTGGGGCTTGACTGTGTGCTCCTCCTTAACTGCAGTCACTGCTTTGGGTCCAGAATCAGCATCCTCTTTAACTACAGGCTTCTTCTCCTCACGTTCAACCTCCATTGGTTCATCAAAGTCCACCTCTTCGAAGGCCAAAGAGTCATTTTCTGAGGAACACAAAAGCATAGAAGATAACCCTGTTTTCTCTTTATACAGCTGAAGACAACAAAGATGTAAGCTGCCCTGACCTTCCTCGCCTTCTTCTTCCTTTGGCTCCTCCAACTTCGTTCTGTGCTCTTCCCGAGGACGAACAGAAATGGAGGGATGAGGGCGGCTTGGCGGTCTGGGAGTGAGGTCTGCAGGCGGCGGTCGGATCACTTTAGCCTTTAACCCCATAGCTGAAGGCGGCTCCTGCTACGACAGGTTTGTTTCACATCATTTTCAGTTTAGCTAGTTTACAGATCCATCTTAGACTTTCATTAAATGAACTGCAAACAACTAACAAGTCGAAGTACCTTTGAAATCTGCGGCTTGATGGAGAATGGGTTGATGGGCGACGCCACAGACTTCTTTTTCTTTAGGGTGACCACAGGTGGAGGAGTGAGGAGAGGTGGTTTCTGGAACAAAAGTGTAATAATATATCAGGCAAAATATTGACAACAAAAGACAGAGAACAATGCGTCATCACGAACGAAACAACCTGAGTTCTTCAGTTTAAATCAGCTAAAAACTTTAACGTAAATGTCGACATTTCGGCTCAAGAAGTCAGCTAAATTTGGGACACAATGTTGGTGAAATACCTCAGCGTGCAGGTCCTGTAAAATATCTCCCAGCAAGTCATCTTTGGACAAATCGACATCTTTCTGGAAGTGACAAGGAAAAAAGAAAAATATCACAAATCACCATCTAGTCACTGAAATGTCAAAAGGAAAAGAATGAAGCACAACGACTATATAAAAATGAACAGAAAAACAAGGTGAGCCAAAAGGGACAAGAGCGTCTATAAATACACACCTCTGCAGGCCTCTTCACGTTGCTGTTCATGAAGAGACTCTTAATGGTGTTCGGTTTGGACACGACGGATTTCTTTACAGCTTTCTTCAACTCTCCTCCTTTAGTGCCTCTTTTTCCTGCTAAAACAAACAAAACGTTCACGCACGCGTTCGTTATAAGCTTAAAATGAAATAAACGTAAGGAACTTCTTACCTTTGTTTTCAACTACGTCATCATCTAAGTCATCATCGAAGATTTCTCGCCCGTCCTCCACATATCCTGTCCCATCTGAAAGATGAGAAGCACCATTAGTTCATCACGGCTGAACATTCAGTGTTTATTTAATGTGTTTGATTTGAATGTGTTTATTTAATGTCATGATGCCACTTTTTGCATTTACCTCTGGGATCAATAAAAGTATCCGTTCATCTATCTAGACGATGACAAATATTCCTGCAGTAGAATCAAGACGCTGAACTTTACCGTCATCGATGATCCAGTCGTCCTCCTGCCTGTCTTGTACGATCTTTGAGTACTGCGCCTCATCCACCTCCTCATAAACACTGGCAAGTTCCTCCACCTGGAAAAGACAATGAATATGCTTTTTTTTTTTTTTTTTGCAAAGTGTCATTACAGGCACAGCATGCATGTGATATTATGCTGTCAGGCTTTACATCAACATAAAAACAATTTCAAAAAGAGAAGCACATGAGCATCCACGACATCAACGCGTTCTCCTCTGACCTCATACTTGATCTTCTGCCCCATCTTGGCTTTCTTCAGCTGCTCCAGGGCAGACTTCCTCCCCACCTTCTCCCTCTTCTCCCGCCTGGAGCGAGACTTGGCCAGACCGCCAGAATCGCCCTGGTCATCTGGGAAGATGAGACACACTGTGCTGAAGACTCGCCCGCAGTTTGACTTGTGACGCTTTGCCGCAAAAGGTGGAAAAGCTGATGGTCTCTAACAAAGGCCTTTAACGTGACATGATGCTTCAATAAATCAGCTGTACAGAAGATTAACGACGCAGCTATGAAAACAGTCATTCCTTTAACCCTCTATATTAAAGCTTAAATAACGCCAGCTTCTTTAAAATGAAGGTTTAAGACGCAGGTTTTTACAGCGAAGCCTTTGAGCGGGTGTTGAGCTGAGCTAGCTAATGTTAGCTTCTTCGCTAATGATGCGCAAACTGGCAAAACAGTACAGAAAAAAACAACTAACGGGCAGCGCGTGGCGCAAACTCACCACCGTCCGGAACGTCCGTTTCTTTATCTGGGTTTGATACCGGAGCCATGACTTCACGGTTTTTGTCGTTACCCTGCGTGCAAATTGACAGCTACCCGATGCGGCGACGGCGGCACGTCAACACAACAACAGCGCAGCTCGCGCCAAAGCGCCTTCCCGGGGAAAGTCATATGCAGGAAGTGACGTCACTAAGAGCGCAGCCAATCGTGTGACGTGCTGTTTCTCGTCTGTCCACATGGTGGCAGTGTTGCACAGTGTACAGTTCCTGTTTACTTCGACGTGTTACTACAATGAGTTTATATATTATCAGCTTTTATAATCAGATTATAAAAACTGGCCATTTTAAACAGACAAGATTATTAAATAAAAACGTCATGCTCTTCTATTCTTGTTTAAACCTACTACTATAAAAAATTGTTTGAATTATCGCAACAAAACATTCAGAAAGCAAACATTT
>JAOXNZ010000098.1:17636271-17648945 GCA_028566095.1 Kryptolebias brasiliensis | reverse complement strand
AAATATATCGTATGCCATGTAAATAGCTGCACCTAATTAGAATCTTTGTAACATTCCATCATCAACCACAAAAAAAGTATTTCATTAACACATCTCTTTTTATTGTTTTACAAATATTAAGTTATCCACAAAAATAAAATAACTTAGATAATATACATAATAAAACATAAAAATACAAACATACATTACACTTAACACTTGGAAAATAAAAAAATGCATGTTGCTGATAACTTCCCAGAGATTTTCTGGACACAGTTTTGTATGTGCAAACTACTTATCAGAATCAAAATAATCTTTTACACTGGAAACATAATCCCACTTTTCTTCTGTTCTCAACACAGAAACCTTTACTTAAAATAAATTACATCATCTGATAAGAAGCTTTACTCATACAAGTTTCTTGAGACCAAATATGATCCTATAAATGTATATAGGCAGAAATCCCCATCAGCATTCTTTTTTATACACTGTGAGGTTGACATCAGGATATCTGTGTTGTACACATTGAAGAAGTGTAAAGGTGGTGAGTGTGAATGTATAACAAGGAGCTTACAGTGCTGCCCACAGGACATTGCATCACAAAACAGGAAACACTTTGATTGATGTCACTTAAGGATGTTTACAGCATGTGCAACTGGAGCTTGTTCATGTGCACTCAGTTTCCTGAGGCTTTTAAACATTATTGATGACATCTGTGCTGCATTATTCATTTTTATTTACAGTGTTGTTCAGATTGTGTTGAAGATGAAAAAAATCTGTATGTTAAGTGAGGATCTAAATTCTGCACTCTGACAGTCCTCTTACATAACATTACATAAATCACACATGGCATATTTTGGATAAATTAGTTCATGAATCTATGCTTTTCTATGTGGTTGTATGAAAAAAAAAGTTTCAAAAACCTGTCTTAGTGGTTTCAAACTGTCATATTCAAGTGAGCCCATAAGATGGATGTTTTGTGTATAGAAGTAGTACTTCTTAAAAGTTGTCATTTGTTTGAAGAAGACAGATGTTTTCAGATGTGACAGTCTGGCATAAGAGCTTATCATCAGTCAGTGGTTCAGATTAGTTTTTTGGCTGAATTTAAGGTAGTATCTCACTGGGCTGTGAGCTGTTGGCAAATGGCATTTATGACTGAATGACCTGAATGTCTTGTAATTTTCAGGAAGGGATTCAATTTCCTTGTGTAAGTCACGTATACTTGTCACCTGAGTTTTGAACATGTTCAAAAAAATCTGTGCAACAGCATTTCTTTCAAAAGAGTCACAAAGTTGTCATGAGCATCTCCCACCCAGGTGACTCAAATCCATTTCAAGAACACTAGAGCTCTATTTTGACTCCTGCACAGGAGCTCTTGTTTGACACAAAACCTGTCCAGGTCTACAAACCACATCGATGATAAAATATATCTGCCTGAAAAAAAAATTCCATATCTGCTTATCTTAATTTCAACAATGTACTCCAGCAAATTAAATCATAAATGTAGGGGAGGCTGCCAAGGCTGGAGCAATGTAAGTCCAGGTGGACAACAAAATATTGTGCATGGCCAAGAATGCAGTGTTGTGAGCTGTGCATACAAAAACATGCCGTAACGCTCAGAACACAACCACACATCTTGATAGTTACTCAATTGCAAACACTCAGCGTTCAGTGAGACGGTAGCTGAAAAATTCACATAATTTCTTACAATTTTCCCACAGTTTTGAGTCACCAACTAGTCTCCCGACAGTTTCAGCTCAGTGAGAGACCACCTTTACTTTTAGCCTTTCATTTGTCACTGCTGTAATCACTCCACTGAGGTTTTAGTTCCTTATAAGTATTAAGCCTTTGATGCAACCATCTAATAATTCTGTCAGTTACAAGGCTTAATCTTTAGACCCAAATCTTATCCATTTTCTTTCCAAAATAAGCACCTGTGTTACTGGAAGAATGTCACAATTGTTGGCAGTTTATATTTTATTACATACAACAAGTTTTCCTTAGGGGATCAATAAAGTTTTTATTTCTAGCAAACATTACATAATTTGGGGATGTGACTTGTTTTTATATGCAAAACATTTTAGACAAAGATTTAAAAACATCAACTCATATAGGCTACCTCCAAAAAATTAAACCAAATCCAAATCTGATTAAACTCAGTTGAGCTAATTTAAGTATTTGTAAAGAAGTGCTATGAGTGATTCTTCTTAATTTTTTATTTAACACATCCAAGCCAAATTCATTGTTAAAAAAAACTAAAGACACAACAAAACGTAGCCTAGGAGGCTGAATTAAACTATTTGTGAACAACCAAACACTATATATAATAAGCAATAACATTTCCATTTAAAAACACAAAAGTAGTATTTGTATTAGGTTTCAGAGAAACGAGCTCTGAGGCAACTTGCAAACCAATGTTCTTTATGCGCATGCGTCGGCGCCTGTGCGTCTCAATAAAGTTTGTTTCCATAGCAACCACAAGGCCACACTAACGTCTTGTCCCAGACCGGTGCCACAAAGGTACTAAAGTATACAAGCAATGGTGATAACACAAAGCGTGTTTGTTTATTATTCCATTAGCCTATTGAGGCTTTATTTACCCAAGATATCTATATTAATTCAGCCCGCTCGCATCAGCATTTCTCTGCAAGCTAAGCTACATTTTTGTTTTCACATTAGCTATGACGCTAGCAAACGGCTATGTTTGCGGGTTTATATTACGGTGTTTATATTTAATATTTTGCGTTCCCTCGCAATAGATTTTGTTTGGGTCTTACTGGCTCGACTATTTCAGAGAGGTAACGCTAATAGTACTGTGAGGGGACGCAATAATATTCTTTTCCGGTGTTACGTGAGACGCAGGGGAAACCGTATCTGATGGGGAAACGCGGCTCGACGTAACACCGGCATATCACCTAAGGGGCTCCGTGCTATTTAAGTTGTCACGTTGTCATTTTTATCTTAAGAGGCACCTTGGAATATTTATTGTATATAAAATGCAGGCCTCTCATATCGCTACAACAGTGGGAGGGTTCATGCATGTCTAAAATTAACCGTGATATCTGAAAGATTGGCGCTACGTGACAAAGCGAAAAGAGAGTTTAAGTATTTTAAAGGTGCTAATTCGAGTTTTTCTTAACACAGGACGCGGTTTTAGCAGCTAATGGAGCATTTCTGAGGTCCTTATAAACAAGAACATCATTTGAGCTGATTCGTTAGCTTCTTGGCTGTCCTCGAGCTCCTGTTTTGGCCTCATTTCAAACGTTAAAAGCCTAATTTTAGGTCATTTTACACCGTTTTGCAAGTGCTTTCCTCATTTGACCTAAATGTCTATTTATTTATGTTTTAAACAGTTCTCTGACGGTGTTGTGGTACGCTCCATCAAACCTCTGTTTACGCCGCTGGATCGTTCTCTGATTGGTCCATTTTTCTCTCCTCTTTACCGTCACCATGGAGAGAGCCGAGATCGTCTATTGTAACAATGATGTCTCACTCGTGGCTAGAGAATAACACCGCTTTTGTTTAACGCCTGAATTATGTTTATTACTAAATTATTCGCTACATATTCGTCTTTAAATTAACTTTTCTCGGTCATTTCTATATTTCGCTGAAAAAAAACACGCATTTACGCCTAAATAACCGAACCATCACGGAGGCAGATTTATTATTTTTGTGAAACGGGCGAATAGCGACGGAGTGAGACCTCCTATGTGTTGCGTTTTCCGCAGCAGCGGGGATCACAGAGGAGGACGAGAATGAGGAGGTTGTAGGTGAAGACAGACAGAAAGACAGAACGGAGAGTAGGCGGGGACAAAAACAGGAGGCAGAGTGGCGAGGAGAGAAGCATCGTCTCACTGATGCTGAGTCATATAACAGCTGCATCCCATGAGTCTTTGGGAATAATGGAGGAGCTTGAACACACCTGCCCTCATCCCCGGACGGTAGGGAGTCTGTCTCTGACCCCTTTTTTTGGTTTGCGGTGTGTGCATTGTGTGAGAGACAGGAAGTGTGTGTGTGTGTGTGTGTGTGAGAGAGAGAGAGAGAGAGAGACAAAAGATCCTGCTTCCTCCTCTGTTATGAAACAGATCTGTAGCATGTGGCTGCCGGAGATGCTCCGAGTGCTGAGTCGACGGGGTGTTTGTTGGACGGAGGAGGGAGGAGGGAGGAGGGAGGAGGGAGGAGGGGGTTCGCCCTGCTGAGTGAAAAAGAAGCAGTGAGAAGACAGAACCCCCTGTGTCCGGATATCCTCTTTTATCCTTTCTGATGCGCTGCCTCATCCTGGCATTCGTGTTTCTTCAAACCCTCCATTTTCCATCTACCATCTCCATCCCTACGGCTTGTTTTGTTTTGAGGCAGTCTCTGTTTACTGTCCTTGGATGCCCCCCCCCCCCTTTATTCTATTTTCCCAGCTTTAATCCTTCTTATGGCAGATGTTCCTGACTTATGCCAGACGGAGCTTTACTGAGCATGCTCCTGATTCATGTCCACTTTGGGCCATGAAGTTTAACCTGTTTTATCTGTTTTATCTTTAAATAACAGCCGTCTCACAGAGCTCAGAGAAGTGTTGCGTTACCTTCCTGAAGATACTGTAAAGTCATAGCTCTGTTGTTTCACATTTAGCTCTGAAATATTGATGTCTGCATGTAAAAACAGCAAATATAAACAAGTAACAGTTTATTTTAGCCTTTCTGTACTTCTGATTGCTTACATCTTTGACATTTTTCCAGACATTTTTATAACAAAATGTGACTCTAGCTTCCTAAAGGACACACTGCAAGCATTTTATACATTTAAACACTTCTGTCTATATAATTTCATTTCTTCTTTTCAAGCATAATGTTGATGCCACTTTTAGATTTGTGATTTCTGGGCTTCACACATGCCACTGTAGTGAAAGAACAACAATATATCCATGTGATATTTTAGGCTTCTTTTGTTTTAGATTGTATGTAGTGTTTAAAATATTTAGGAGAAACCTATTTTCTTTCTTTGCCTGAACTTAAATTAGATTGAGAAAGTAGAGAAATAGCATTTTCTGCAAAAATGTCGCGTGAAGCTAAGAGCAAAGACTAAAAGTAGTATAAAAAGACAAAAATAAAGCAAGTAAGCCAAAGCAGATTTCAAAGAGAACATACACCTCAATGTATTTCTATGGAGAAAATGTTTGTAAATAAAGTTAAATAGAAAAAAAAAATAGAAAAGTTACAAAAACCAAAAGTTTCAGCACCCATCTCCTGAATGAGATGATCGTTTTGAAGTATGAGTGGCTATAATAGCACAGAGTATGCTCAAGTATTTAGATTACAAAAACCGTTTGGGAAAAAAAATAAAACACAGAATCTGCGTTCACACAACTCGATCTATGTGTGTGTAAGTCAAAATGTCAGCCATGCAAATAGTCAACAGGAGCATCAAAATGAGTGCTGCTTAATTAATTATTATGTTCAGATCTGTAGAATTGACCCTGTTTCTGTAAAGTCTGCGTGAAACGCGTCGTGTCAGCTTTTGTTTACATCTCTGCTCCTAGAGGAAACTCTGACATCAGGTTTCTGTTTCGTCTCCAGAGACCGAGCCTGTTTATTATGTTTTCATCCTCCTCTCGCACTCCCACGACTCTCTGCTCTGTACCGGCTCTTTTGTTTTTTTTTTCCTTCCGTGTGAATGAATGAGACCAGAGAGTTTTTCCTGCAGTCAACAGATGGCACACATGAGACAGTTTTTTTTTTTTTTCAGGAAGACTCACACTGCAGCACTTTGACCTTGAAATAGTCCTGGCACCTACACTTGTTGCCGTATCTTATCTGTCTCGGCCCTGCCTGCTCTTTGCTGTGATTTCCTGTTGCTACATGGGCTTAATCTGTCCAATTTATCATAAAAGAAGCCCTCATTTATCCGCCCCCTAGCAGCACAGCGGGCTCTTACATTTCACTCCCCTTCAATTGATTGCAGAGAAGTGAATGTCAGCTCAAACTCAGAGATCAATACCAGCGAGTGAAGCTCTGCTGGAGTCTTTCACTCAGTTGTCTCAGTGCAGAACTGAGCATCAATAACCTAATGTAGGTTACTGTAAGTGGGGGTGGGTGTGGAGAAACCCACGTACGGGGGACCAGGAGGGAAGGATTGCCTCCTTTCTGACACGTTTTATATATAACCAGGTCAACCTCTGTCTCAGACTCTCATAGAGCCCGCCATCTTTGCCAGGGAGACGAGCTGCGACTGCCGCGCTCCTCATGAGAAGCTCAGCGTGGCGCAGGCCCGCCGAGGAACTCCGGGTACGCTTCATCGTTCCTCACCACCTTTAACTGCTTTCCGTCTGGACTTCGGCGCTGTTATTGTTCCTGTAACCTCTGTAATTTATCCGCTTGTCAGTAAATTTGACCTTTTTTTTCTTTTTTTTAGTGGATCGACCCGTCAGAGTCTACGCAGACGGCATCTTTGACTTGTTCCACTCTGGACACGCTCGTGCTCTCATGCAGGCCAAGAACCTTTTCCCCAACACCTACCTCATAGTAGGAGGTCAGGCCCTCCAAACAACCAACGGGAAAACGTATCTAACTGATCAGATCTGTTCAGGTTTACCCCTTTGTTTGTTACACAGTTTGCAGTGATGAGCTGACCCACAAGTACAAGGGTTTCACCGTCATGACGGAGCACGAACGCTACGAAGCGCTGAGACACTGCCGCTACGTCGACGAGGTTCTGAGAGACGCACCTTGGACTCTCACGCCCGAGTTTCTGGAGAAACACAAGGTGCGCGGCGCGAGGGGGATTCAGACACCTGAACTTTAAATTGTACATGAAACATTAAAGCACCGCGTTCACCAATAAGCCTGTAAGAAAACCAATCAGTGTTGGATTTGATTTCATGTAAATCAATTGGATGGTGCAATTATTTAGAAAATAAATTCCTACCAAATTAAACTGAATTAGTAACCTGGACTATTTAAGGGCACCGAGATGACTGATGTGAATGTGTGAGTTAAATTGAAACCAGTCCTTTTTTTCCCCTGTCATTAAATTAATATTTAACGGGGGTTTATATCCCATCAGTGACTCAGGTACATCACTGCCAGTTGATAAAGTTAGTAAAATTGTAAAGAAACACGAAGCGCAGCAATGATATCAATCACTCTTATCGGCACTTTGAAGGACTTTTATTGATAAGACACCCTGGACTGATGTATTTATGACCCAACGCCTGTCATGTCCTCCTCGTTCAGTCCTTCTTCCCTTTTGTTCGTCTGCCACTGCCGTGCTTTCTGCTGTACATGTCCTTTGATTTGTCTCCCAGATCGATTTTGTGGCTCACGATGATATTCCGTACTCCTCAGCAGGAAGCGAGGACGTTTACAAACACATCAAGGAAGCAGGTCAGAGCTTCAACTCGATAACTTTGCACGTTTCATCTACAAACGTTGCAGTAAAATGCCGTTTGTCGTCGTTCCGTCTGTGGGTTTTTTTTGTTTGTTTTTCAGGGATGTTTGTGCCCACGCAGCGGACAGAGGGAATCTCGACCTCCGACATTATAACCAGAATTGTCCGAGACTACGACGTCTACGCCCGACGCAACCTTCAACGTGGCTACACGGCCAAGGAGCTGAACGTCAGCTACATCAACGTAAGACTCAAGCAAATTGAATTAAGTGTTTGCTTCTAATCAGAGGTAATCGGGGTTTCTGTTTGTTTCACGACATCTTCATTTGGGACGGTTTCCTCTCCTAAGGAGAAGAAGTATCGGCTACAGAACCAAGTGGACCGCATGAAGGAAAAGGTTCGAACCGTCGAGGAGAAGAGCAAACATTTCGTTTACCGCGTGGAGGAGAAGAGTCACGATCTCATCCAGAAATGGGAGGAAAAATCCCGGGAGTTCATCGGCAACTTCCTGGAGCTTTTTGGCCCCGATGGGACGTGGGTAAGTAGGGTGACACGATTAAAACCTTTTAAAGATATTTCACGATATGGATAACGTCTTCATCCAAGTTTGTTTAAACGCAGAAACAAGTGTTTCAGGAGCGCAGCGGTCGAATGCTGTCCTACGCACTGTCTCCCAGAGAGTCTCCCTGCAACAGTCCTCCTCGTGAACTGTCCCCCCTGCGCTCCCCGTCTCCTCCGTCGCCCCCGGCCCGCTGGTACAACGCCAGGCCCTCGCCCCCCACCTCCCCCAAAGGAGCCTCTGCCTCCCTCAGCAGCATGAGCGAAGGCGACGAAGACGAGAAGTAGACGGACTCTCTTTGTACAAACGTTTCACTGACGGTACACTGCCTGGGAACACCTCAAAGAAAACACACACACACACACTGCTGCAAACACCGGCTGGAGACAGCGTTCCTCAGAGACGCTGACTGTGATCAGGGGAAACGTAGTTCTGACCCGCAGAGCTAAGAAGCCATCACCGCCTCTGCCGTCTGGGCAACCAAGCAGACAATAAGGACAAGAAATATCTGTCAGGATGTCCAGAACTACCAGAGACAAACAGCCCGCTTGTAACATCACTGCACTGGTTTTATTTCTTGTCCTCTTATATTATTTTCTTTTTAGGATGCCAGGTTTGTCCCGTGTGCACAAAACCCACTAGATGTCGCACAGAAATCCCTGCTGCAGGTTTAGATTAGCAGAGGTGACGGACGGATGATTACCATGACGCTTCGCTGGTCACCCAGGGGTACTTTTAGGGAATCAAGACACGCAAATGGTTACCTGCAGATCATTATCAATATATAAAAACCTCATTAATATGTTTTGTGTTAAAATACTTAAAGAAACAAGGTTATAAATGTGGCCTAAACTGCATCTAACATGTTAAATTTGTAGTAAGGCGGAAAATAAAACAGAAACTTTGTGAATGTAAGCCGAGTCATTAAAGGGAAAATCCCCACGAAAGTAAATAAAATCTTCCTCATATCAAGTGTTTTTTAAACGTGTTTTATCAGATTTAACTAAACCTTGTGTGAGTTTTTGGAATTTGATGTCGGCGCTAAATTAAAACAGAAACTCTGAAACTTGAATGAAATAAAAAGCGGCGCTCTCAGGGCGACTTAACAACTTTAAGCCCGAAAGGTTTTCTTCTTCCTCCCTCTGTGACAGAAAACTCAAGTTTACTCGACATACGTTAACCTTCACTGTCTGTACAAACTTTGGAAATGTGTCTTTTTCATTTTCTGTTCTTTAAACAGCTCGACGTGTTATTAAATTTTAAAAGAAGACAAACAAGCTGCGGTTTCCACAAAATCACAGCGAGAACGAGGGATTTTACTGAGAACCGAGGAAAGTTCCAACAAGCAGAACAGAAGCTAAAACTAGCAGAACTTTGACTAAAGCTGAAATTAGCAAAACCACAGCTAAAAGTTTAAAACAGCAATTCAGAGGCCAAAAGCTAAAATGTTTTGAAACAGTAGCTAAAAGCTGAAATGATCAAAATTGCAGCTTAAAGCTGAAATTGGTAAAACCATTATTAAAAGCTAAAGTTGGCAGAAGCAGCTGAATGTGACCAAACCAAGGCTAAAAGCTAAAACTAGCAAGTAGCTAAAAGGAGCAGGAGGAGACAAACGGAGCAAACGAGCTGAAGCTGATTTCAGAAAATGTTTCTGAAGAAATCCGAGATCTCCGTGCTTTTCAATAGGGATATTTTCTGCAGATAAAGTTAAATAAATCAAAAAGTATAAAAGTTAAACACTAAAAGTCATTAGAAACAAGTCCCAAATGAGCCAAACGTTTCGACGTCTGAAAGGTTAAAATAACAAAAAATTAATTAAGTATTTAAAGAACGTCCAGAAGTATAAAACAGGAAAACAATGATGTGAATGATGAAAAAAACCCACGACAAACGGAGCACACAGGACAGTGTTCTTTATTTTCAGGTTTGACAGTAGTTCTTCATGCTGAGTCATATATTCTGTTTTTAGGTGGTGAGAGTTGCTTTACCTGGCTATCTGCATTAAAAACACAGTAATCTACACTATTCATTTACAGCATACACAGTATATTGACTTATTATTTATGTAATAGTCTCTGAAATAGTAGAGTCTCTGATGACAGTACAGCTTTATAACAATTAAGTGGGTTTTTTTCCCCCTCGGAGTGTTAATTCTAGGACTGGTCTAAAGGGAGACCAAACATTTCTGTATTTCTATAAGACGCTTGTTTTACAGCCGGTGTGTCGCTCAGCTCGACTGGCAGCTCTCGAAGGCATTGGCAGTGATGAAATCTTACAGAGAGGGCCTGAAATGGCGGCGAACCTACAGGATGTGGAAGCTCTCGACCCTGAATTCTTCTCCCATTTCACATCCAGAGAGGCTGAAGGAGACGAGGACAAAAACAGGAAAAAAGGAGAAGACTTTCAGACTGACACAATGCCCCGTCGTCTGCTTTTAACACACAGGTCCAGGTTGGACTGTAGCCTTAGTAAAGTGCACTAAAATGTGACAAAATGTATAATTCACTCCAATGTTTCAGTGCACGCACACATTTCAGGATGCACAGTGGCGGTTAGGGGTTCACATACACTCTTCATGGGCACAAACGTCTTTAACTTGGGGTTTTCAGAGACTGTTTTGAACCGTCCTTTTCCCAGGGTTGGATGAAGATGCAAAATATAACTTTTAAACACAAGAACTGGTCACACGAGTCTGAATTAAACATTCACCTGAACCGTTTGAGAGGTGTTGCAGAAGCTTCAGGAACGTCCCAACGTGACAACACCAAGCTCTAAACTTCTCCTTAGTGAGCATGATTGACTGCAGCTGATAGTTTGTCTTGAAGGAGACCCAAACTGTCACCCTCATGATGAAAGTAAACAGGTTTCTGACGTCCGGGAACAACCCAGGAAAGCCTGAGCCTGTCAAGAACTGTGTTGCTGTCTACAGTGAAGCCAGTTTTACATCTGGACCAAAAAAGACGCCCCTGTTTCAAAAGACAGTCGCCTTCAAGCTGGACTAAACATCTGCAGCTGCCCATATGGACGAGCCAAATGCCTCCTGGAGAAAGGATTTCGGGTCAGACGAGGCAAAGCTTGAGCCAAGCAGCACCGTGTGTTTGGAGGAGTCATAGCGATGCTTTCAGGCCTAAAAACACTGTACCAGTTGTCAAGCATGGTGGCAGTAGCATCATGTTGTGGTACTGGTGCTTTGCACTAAATGGAGGAACTTCACCTCAAATCCGCGGCTATTTGGTCGAGACTCGGACGCAGCAGAGTGTTCCAACAGGACAATGATCCCAAACAAACATCAGAACTGCTTCCTGATTGGATAAACATGAAGCTTCCTGAAGCCGGATAACCAGCCGAGTTAAATGGACTCACAGAAAGGAAGTGTGGTCAAATATCAGCCAGAAACTCGTTTTCTATTTATTCCACCCTGAAAAAAGATGTTCAAATCAATCATTAAAAGCCCCAAATGAACGCCCTCAGTGAAGGTTTGTACACTGAAAACTAACTTGCTCCCTTTGAACACGTTTCCCTCGACCAACTCATCTTTCTGTGCCACATGACCGCTTCTTGTATAAATAAGAGCAAAAAAAATAAATATTAACTACAAATAAGCATTAAAACATCATCAGCAATGCCAGCAAAACAAAACAGCTGCAACTTCCAATTCATTTTTAGTCCTCAAATTAAAAAAACAACAACATATTTTTCGTATAAGTTTTGTTCAAACTCATTCAGAAGGGTTAGTAATTCAAGTCGGAGTGGATGAAGCCAAAAGCGGTGTTAGGGTAACAAGTCCGTGCATGAAATGAAGACGCACAGCTGGATCTTTGTTTAAGATGCAACCAGTTGTTTTTCTGCGTTTTTCTTGTTTTCGTCGCAGCTACTCAGCAGACAGCGCCGACTGAAACGGTGGCGTTTTATTCGTTTGGTCCTTCTGGCCGTAGAGCTGGACTGTGCGCAAAAATATCCAGGGAGGATCTGTCAACAGTTTGTGGCTGCTTACTTTCAAAGTAAAGCTAAGTTACATATAAACAGAATGCTCTCACGTTTCTATCTGTTTCCTTTAAAACTGTTCCTGCAGATATCTAAAAACATCAGAAGTAAGGCTTTCTTTCAGAAAGAAAAAAATATATACAGATTGTGAAATCTTGATGAATTGCTACCTTTGTCTTTTTTTTCCCCAAATGGTGCAATTAAATTGATTCATAAATAATCATCTCTTACACTTTCCCTGACTAAAGAAACAAAAACGAGCCGTGCTGATGACAAACTGGCCTAAGTTTGCGTTCAATCGCAAGTAATTCCCCAAAGAAGGGGAACTGAAACCCCCTCCTCTTTCCCTTTGCACTGACACCCTCTCCCCATGACTCTGTTTGTGTTTTAAGGGGAGAAACAGAAAAAAAAAGCCTTTACTGATGATGAGAAAGACACTCAATCAGCAGCGCACGACTTATTCAGCTACAGGGAGCAGCCGCTTGGTCAGCAAAGCCAAGGTGGGCCAAACCGCAGGAGACGGAGGGCGAGATGGCAGTGGCGCAGTGAATTTAGCTCGAGAACATGAAAGAGTCACTGATTCACAAATGATTCTAAAGCCTAGAGGAGGTTGATCTTAAAGTCAGCTTCGAGCCACAAACACTGAAAGCTACGCTAAAAGAAGGTTATTGCCATCGGGGGGCGAATTGGAGCCATTCCACCTAAACAAACCTAAAACTAGTGGAATGTGAGTCTAATCCTAAACAAAGAAAAACCACCCGAAGGCAACATTTTAGCG
>JAOXNZ010000098.1:17577020-17592860 GCA_028566095.1 Kryptolebias brasiliensis | reverse complement strand
GCTGAACAAACAAGTCGGATGTAAGGAGGCTTCACATCACGACTTACAGGACTTGAAAAAGCTGCAAAGGACAACCTGGAGCCAGATACCACAGCAGACCTTCAGGGGTTTACTGGAGTCTGTGAATAAATAGGCCAGGGCTGTTTGGCAGCAAAAAGGAAGGAATCTACAGATTCTACGAATGCCTCCATCCCAACCCTGGTAAGAACTCTGAATTCTACCTTCTGTTCACAATTGAAAATAATTTGGTATTTCGTGCTACATTTAGGAACCGAAGGGAAGATCAGTTCTCTGTACGTCTGCAAAGGTCAATGTGGACGACAGCGCCGACCCGAGCAGAAATGCATGCAGGAACATTACCTTGACAACAATGTAGCAGACTCCGAGGAGACGTCGGGAGCGCTGGAACCTGACCAAAGCAGCGAGTCCCTGAGATGGCAATTAGGGATCAATACGGCACAGCAGTTAGACCAGGATGTGTTTGCTGATATTCCCACAAAGAGCTCATGTATTCAACTGCATCAGATTTGTTTAGGATAAATAAAGCCTCTCAGCAGAGAGAGTCAGACAGAAGGATACGTGACACAGGATGAGAGTCATGGCCAGCAGTATGTAACCCACGATTGTAGTGATGAGGCCCTCAAAGTGAGACGCTTGAACCTGAAGTTGTAATCAATATTTAAAAATGAATAAATCACAGAATACATTAAAGCTGAAGTGATGTAAATGTTGTCTTACATATCCCTCAAAGCCAAGGCCAACAACTGAGAAGTGCCCGATGTGGTAGGGACAAAAAGCTGCCGGGGGGACAAGTACTTTAGTTCAAACAAATATGTCTAAATAACAAATGGATAAGAGTTTCTACTCACCAAAAACCAGAATGAAGAGTGTGTTCAGAGACACTACCCAAAACACATGTTCCTATAAACCAGACATCAGGTTTTACATCACTCAACAGTTCAAAACAGATTTTCTTTATGCTCAATAAACCATCTTTAATGGGAAAAAGGAATAAATCACAAATTAAGACTTACCAAAAATACCAGAGAACCATCCAGGCCGAGCATCTAAGTAGGAAATTGAAACAACACTTGTTTAATTGAGCCCGTCTGTAACAAATCACTTTCACCGAGCTGCAGAAATGATGCAGAAATGTCAGGATGAGTTACCCTCTCCCAGGTGAGCTCCTCTGCTGCTCTGTCCCACTCCAGCGCGTTCCAATTCATGTCGTCTACAGCAACAAAGAAATGTAAAATCAAGACAGATTACTACATCTGAACCCCAAACCTGAGAATTCCCACAAAAGACACGACTGTCAAACCAGATTTAAACGCCAACAAATGTCTGAAACATTTCATGCGTTTTTAATCAAATTCTTTGAATTAAAAATAAGATTTTAAAGTAGCAGTAAATGCTGAATTATTTTTATGGTTCTGGGAAAATTTCCAGCTTGACACGTGCTGTTTACAAAGACAACACACAGCTATGTGCAACGTTCAAAAACAATAAAACTTTATTAACAAGCCTTTTAGTTTTGCCTGAACAAGACAAGACAAGTCAGGATGATCAAAACCTAAAGCATAACTCTCCTCACACAACAACCTGAAAACGTGTCCAGAGTTGGAGCAGACAAGCTTTTCACAAAGGGCTCATCTGTGACCTTGAAATCAATAGGGATCATCCTTGACGCACGAGGTTTCCAGCTGTGCAGTTTGACAATCTTAGGGCAAAGTGTTCGTAAGTTAGAGCTCCCATGTCCATCGACAGATGGACAGAAGGATGGATAATACGTCCCGACTTAGGATGGGCGTGTATAAATCTGTTGCTCCAGAAATTAATGATTGAAGGAAGGACAGACTGCATTTAGCTTTATCATTAATCTGTTTTACATCAAAATTGAACAAAAAAATAGGATTGAAATATTAAAATAAATTAGAAATAGAAATGACGGCAACCTTGTGCTCCATTGTTGGGGTCCGCATCTTCAGCAGCTGCTCCTTCCTCCTCCAACGCCGGGTCATCAGCCTGGTCTGGGGGGGCATCAGGGGGTTCAGGCTCTGCCTCGTTCTGAGCAGGAGGGTCAGCGGGGGCCGGCTGGGCTGCAGGAGGCTCATCTGCCGCTCCCTGACCTGCAGCTTGTGCCTGAGTGAGAGGAGATGTCAATCAATCTGTATGTAATTTGTAAATAAATGTTTACATAAAAACAGAAATCCGATAAATTGTTGTTTCAGCCAGGCTGTGTACCTCATTGGCTTGTCCGGCTACGTTGGGAGCCGGGGGCTGTTGCTGCTCCAACCACTGAGGGGCGCCGCCATGAACGATCTGCTCTCTGAGCCACACCAGACTGATGAACGCACACAGAGTGCAGGTGACAACGAAGCAGCCCTGTAGACAGTCTGCGAGGAGGTTGTCTCTGCAGGAGCAGAACGGAAACAAACAATTAGACTGAAATACTTGCATAAAACTGGAGAACGTGGGTTCTGCTTACGTGGAGAGCATGTCCAGCGGCAGCGTCAAAAGAGAGCTCACGGAGCCTGTAAAAAGACACTTGTAGATGCGACCTGTGGAAAAGCACAAGTTGGTGTTGGAAAATAATCATTTATATTTGAGCTTCAGTCACTGTCACTTCATTCATTAATGCATTAAGAGCTCAAGAACAAGGGAAATAAAAATCCTTCCACATGTCCAAATAAACTGAACTTTCACAGCTTAGATGACAAAAATACTACCATGAGATAAACACTTTGAATATTCAATAAACAATGGGTTTCTCTAAGCTAAAATGACAGCTTTTCCATTTAACTGTTCACTTTTAGATAAAGCGCCACACTGGAGGTAATGCGTTATAGAGTTTTGTATATTTTTACATTTCCATATGTTTATTTTACTGAGCTTTCCCTCATTCAAATACAAATTTAAGAACACAAAGCCACAGCACAGTGGTTTTATGCTGTTCTGCCTCAGGCCCTGCGCACACTGAGGTGTTTGGTGAACTCAAGTTTTATTTTTACATGCAAATGCAAATTTTAAACAAAGTGATTTCTGGTTACAGTAAAAGAAAAACAAACATCTAAAAAAAACAAAAAAACAACAACCACCACATTTTTTCCTAAAGATATTGATTTAACAGCATCTTTTTGCGTTTGAATAATGCACTGGTCAATTTAAAACCTATTCTTATTAAAAATACACCATTTCACAGCAGCGTTTTTCCAATAGGAAACCTTTATTTGTTTTGTAAAATCCAGCTGGTGACATTTGAGGGCAATAGGGTGAATTTCTCTATTTTAATTCACTTAAAAAAAACAATTTAACAAAACAAAACAACTCGTGCATAAGGAGCAGTGCAGCATTTGAGAGTTAGCTCCAGCAGGACTGATTAGATCCTGTTCTAAATGTTTGTGGATCCTACTTACATGCAGTGAGGGGAACCACCCCAAGCCACGCAAAGGCAACCAGCGTGTAGTGGAACCAGTAGCGGATGGCTGTGCCCACGCTGGTCAGCAGACCAGCACAGATGTCCTGAATGGGCAGACGGGAGGGCATATCTGGGGAGTAAACTGAACAAAGACAATAGAATTAAGTCATTTGAATCCGTTGTGAAAGGCCGCAACATAAAATGAAGTGAGTGAACCTACTTGGTGTGAAAGCAAATCTGTGCTTGCATAATTCACAGTACTCCTTCCTGCTGTGCTTCAGCCACTGGACCAAACTGTAAGGAAGAAAATTCAACGTCAACACGTGCAAAAGATTCCTGTTTTCAGGTAAAGGATCATCCCACTCACACAGGATAAGCACGTGTGAATTTACAGAGAGAGAAACATTCCTAAAAGTCGCGGATGTCTGAGGTAATATCTGGAATGATTATTAATATTATTACTGTCCGTGTTTAAAGAAGACAGTTTTTAAAAATCACAGCCTATTTTTGTGCATTCTTGTACGTGAGCCCCCTCCATGTTTATGATTGAATCTACTGGAGTACACTTTTGAAATGAAGAGTTTTTCAAAAACTAATTCCTCTTTATCAGCGTGGTTTTTAGAGCTGGACATTTGTCTCAAACGTTTTCTGTCAGAGGAGGGCTCCCATGCAGGAGTCAAAATACAGCTCTGGAGACGCCCAAGATGACTCTGTGACCTTTCTTCAGAGAAAAGCACAAAAAGAAAGAGCCGAATACCCCGCAGAAGTTGCGAGACATTCAGGAGATTCCCTCATGAATGCCGTTTGCCAACTAGTCGCGGCCCAGTGAGATACCACCTTGGGCGATAATGGTCACTGACAAACAAATTGCTGTAAAACAGAATGAAGTTGTGAAGCAAGGAGGAGCATAGAAAGAGAAACAGGCTTTCAAACAGCCAACAAACTCACCATTCCTGGTGGATAAACTTGATGCTGCCGGTGCACACACACGGGTGGTACAGGGGTTTATCTGGGGTCCCCTCAGAGCGGCACACACGACAAATATCCGCTGGTCACACAAAGACAAACATGAAACATGTATAAACATCAAGTTAACAAAGGTTTGCCTCAAAATGTGGTTTTTGTTATACTTGGCATTTTATGGTAAGATGCAAGATCAGTTTATTCAACCTGCACAATGAGACCTGCACTTTGTAAGTTAATTATTAGGAGGGGAAAAAGCTTGTTAGATTATCCATTTATTAAAATCCTCACATAAGCAGCACCTACTTGATATAACTAAGAGGTTAAGGAGCAGGAAGTAAAAAATTGCCACAAAACTTAGGGGAAATTGAATGATAAACTCAGATAATATGGACATATCTATCTGCAGAGCCTTAAACTGCACTTTGATACACTTATTAAGCAAGTGTATTTGATTACTTGTAGTATTGACATGATATTCTGGTCCTTTTCATGCTCTCAGCTTCACCGCTGTTTTAATTAAATTTTAATAGTCGCCCCATGCTTACCTTCCTCGGCAGTATCCATGTTTCTGGCTCTAAACACAGGTTAATTTCTCTTCTAGGAGAACCGTGTACAGCGAACCCATCCACGACACAGATATTTCGTCAAGCTAGCTAAGTTAAGCTAGCGACATGTATCCTTATGCAGCATTGGCAATCAAAATGGTTTCCCGACAGGTTAAAAACCGAAGCGTTCCTTGTATCCTCTTACATCCAGCTCGACTTCGCCGTTACACAAAATGTTTCTGTTTTGCGGTATTTTTTAATGTACAACAGCACTTTGGAGGATCGTGTTGCTAAAGCGACGGCTTTAACCCAGAACTGTAAATGGCCAGCAGCTAAACCGATTGACGCATGCGCAGACACGTCTGTCAACATCACATTTAATTTGCAGCAGCGGGTCAGTTTTACGGCAGGGAAACCATAGCAACAAACATGCGATTTCTTTAATGGTTAATAATCGAATGGGGGGAAAAAAAGTTTTCTTTACACACACACACACATACAAATACATATGTATATATTATTATTTATGTGTCTACACTAGCACAAGTCCTGGTGTAATGACTACTACTATTACTACTGCTAATGCTAAACCTTTCAGTTCATAATTTTTCCCAATTTTATATGCTTTTATCACCAAAATGGAAAATGGAAGCCTTTTTGTGGCTTTATGCTTCCTTCAAGCATGTAATCTACTTATTTACATTAACCGACCGTATGTCACCAAGAGAAGTGATATTATTGTGTGTATATCTAGCTGTACTGACCAGTGGCGCCGTGGCTTAGTTGGTTAAAGCGCCTGTCTAGTAAACAGGAGATCCTGGGTTCGAATCCCAGCGGTGCCTTTTCTGAATGCACCGCTAACACTGGAATAGTTTTGTTTTTTTATTTTTAAGAAAAAAATTCAAGTATAATGAGCATACAACTCAACATTATTTAATATTATAAGTAAAAACATCTGATCATAATTTTTTAGAAAGCGGAAATTGCTCAGGAATATGAACGTTCTCGGAGGATCATTAAGTATGATCCAGGCCGAAACAAATTTTAATGAAAATTTAAAATAAATTGTACCTTTGTATGATTATTGCTCTTCGCAAAATAAACTAAAAGTGGCTTTTATTTTGAAAGTCCTAGCTGGAACGTCATAGCGGCTTGACGTCAGTCACGTGACCCAGTTTGTTCTCTGTTCAGTTTCCAAGTCTTTCCTGACTTTCCGCAGAAGAAAGATACGCTACGGTATGTATGTGATTTATTTATTCAAACTGGAGTGAAAATGCAATGTTTCTTTACTGTTTTAGTTATTTTTTTACTTTTAGTTAAAAAAATTAATTGGCTGCAAGTTTTCCATCTACTTTTGCTTTTGTCATTCTATTACGTAACTCTCAAATAGTTCAAACTTTGAAATTCTGCAGATTTATCTACATTTTACTCAGTCTGTGAAGGTAATGTTTTATTTTAAAAGATGACAATAAATCAGACACTTAAATAACATTTTTAAAATAAAAAGAAAATCACAAATGTAAAATATGTTAGACATACCACTTCTGAGGCAAAAGTCTCAAAATACAGAATTTCTTTTTACCGTAAAGAATGAATGAAATGCGCATTTAAGTTTAAACCTCACTTGTTAAATTGACTTTTTCTGCTTCTGCCATCCAGAGTGCTTTAAGGAGAAAAATGTATGATATGACACACAGATAAAGGTGTAAAAGTTAGACTGCATGTGCAAAAATGAGCAGTTATATTCTGTCTTAGTCTTTTTGTTTCATCTCTGGGATGTGGTTTAAAAAAAAAAAGTAAACTATGGCCTTAATCAAATTGTGTGCTTTGCACCATGATTCAATGATACCAAAAAAAAAAAGAATTGAGTGCCACTTTTGCAAAATGCATTGTCAGTCTGTTTCACTTTTCACCCTAATAACTCCAATTTAGCAGATTTATTGCCAGATTTTATCTTTTGTCCAGTCCACCACGTTGACATGCATGCATACCGTCTCACAAAAGATGTCATTTGTCATTAGGTCACACCCTGTGGTCTGAACAGTATATGATGACGCCAGGAGTGGCCACGATCAGACGGATTAGATTACACCAAATTATACATTCATCTGGTCAAACCACTCGTTTACCACGTTCAGATCAGAGGGATTATCACATTTCGGGGACTTTTAAGTGCCAAATTGACAATAATGTGGAACATATGCCTTGAAAATAATTAACACTGATTTGCATTTTGACACTCTGTGTTTTCAGATGGCAAACGAAGCCAATCCCTGCCCTTGTGACATTGGTGATCGGTCCGACTATGGAGGGCTTGGCCAGGAGGTCCAAATTGAGCACATCAAAGCATACGTGGTAAAACCCTCCACTGCGTCTGACAAGGCCGTTGTTGTCATTCATGACATCTTTGGATGGGAGCTTCCCAACACCCGATACATGGCCGATATGCTGGCTGCCAATGGATACACGTGTGTAAAGTTCAGCCCTTTATAAAAACATAAACCCATAACGTGAACCTGTGTATTATTCATGTATGTATGTCGTTTTGCTCTGAGCAGAGCCGTTTGTCCGGACTTCTTTGTGGGGAAGGAAACTTGGAGTCCAACTAAAGACTGGTCCACCTTTCAACACTGGCTTGAAGACAAAAAACCAACAAATATTAACAAGTAACTAGAAAAACAACATGTTTTTGTGACACTGCAGCTAAAATTTGCTGAAGAAGCTGAAACTGAGTTATTAAAGCTAAAAGAAGCAAAATGCTGACTAAAGGCTAACTGTAGCATAAGGCTAGCTAAAAGTAGAAAAAGCTAGCTAAAAGGTAAAAGTAGCAAAATGATAGCTATGACATTAAAGCAGCAAAATGTTAGCTAAAAGTTGAAAGTGGTGAAATGCTAGCTAAAAGCAGCAAAAGGTTAGTAAGTAAAAGACTAACTAAAAGTAGCAAAACGGTAACTAAAAGCTAAAAGTTGCCAAAGGCTAGCTAAAAGTAGCAAAAGTCGAGCTAGAAGCTAAAAGTAGCAGAACATAGTTAAAAGGTAGAAGTTGCAAACCGCTAGCTAAAAGTTAAAAACAACAAACGGCTAGATAAAAGTATTTAGTATTAAGTCGAGCTGGAAGCTAAGAGTAGCACAACGTACCTAAGCTAAAAGTTGCAAAAGGCTAAGAATAGCAAAAAACTAGCTAAAAGTAGCCAAACGTAGCTAAAAGCTGTAAAAGGCTAACTAAGAGCTAAAAGTAGCATAAGACAAAAATAGAGCAAGTTCAAAGAGAAGAATGATTTTAAAGGAATTAAAAAAATCTTAATGTATTTTTATGGGTAAAATATTTGTAAATAAACTGACATTTTGAAAATTGTTACAAAAACTGATTTTCTGAATGAGCTGAACGTTTTGATACATTAATGGCTATAATTGCACAAAGTGTGCAGAGGAAGTTAGATGAAATGCATGTATTTTTGCATTTAAATCTCCCACGAATTTCTGCTGACAAAAGTTTCCCTCTCAGAGAGGTTGACGCTGTGCTGAAGTTCCTCAAGGAGCAGTGTGGGGCCAAACGCATCGGAACGGTGGGGTTCTGCTGGGGAGGCGTTGCCACACACTACCTGGCCCTGCAGTATCTAGAGATCAAGGCTGGAGTGTCTGTTTATGGTATGCCATTCTAACAGCAGAGCAGGCAGCAAACTGATTGATTCGGGGTTTCTGATGGAGTCTATTGGATTCTGTGCAGGAATAGTCCGTGAAAGAGAGGACAGATATGAGCTGAAGAGCTCGACACTCTTCATCTTTGCAGAGAATGATTTTGTTATCCCTCTAGACCAGGTTAGTATTCCATTTTCAGTTTGATAAATGGCAACTTGTCTGCATCGTCTCAAAATACATTCATGTTTTTGGCTTATTAGGTCAGTGCTCTGGAAGCAAACCTGAAAGAGAAATGCACCGTGGACTTCCAGGTGAAAATATTTCCTGGACAGACTCACGGCTTTGTCCACCGCAAGAGGGAGGACATCAACCCCGCAGACAAGCCCCAGATCCAGGAGGCCAGAACCGACATGCTCAGCTGGCTCAACAAGTACATGTGAGACGGAGGGTGAAGCAGCAGCCAAGAGTTATTTCACTTTTGGTTTCCTTGGTTGAAACATTCCAGTTACTTCCGAAGGTCTTATCTTATAGGCTTGGATAATATTGTATATATTAGTAAATTTAATTAAAACGCTTCAACTGAACTGCATGTATTTTTCTTTTTGGTCCAGAAAAGACTAGATTCAGTCTAGAATCGTTTTCAAAAACCATAAATTAACAAGTCAAATCCTATTTAAACATCATAGCATTAAAAGCTGAGCACTCCTTTAATAAATCATATCTCCTCCTGCCTTTTGTGCCAGTTTTAAACCAAGATCTTGTATTTAAAAATGACAAGAGTTGCACCTATTTTGGTCAAACTTTGGACAACTACATCAAGACACAGACAAAAAGATAATAATCCACCTTCACTGGCATGTAAACACATGATGTGGACTTAAAACTGATTACATGCATTAAATACAAGAAAATTAAAGAGTTTGGAAGTTTCAACAGACCAACATTTTATTGATGTTACCAACAGAGCTTGTACATTTCTGTATCAAATGATAAATAGCATTTTGCAGTGCGGTTTGACATGGACCTAGAGGAAGTGCCAAAAACCTCTAGAGCAGCTCAGGTGTTCAGGCGTTGAGCAGTCGGGCTTCAGTCCTCGCTCTCTCCCGGGTTTCGGATGTCATCTATCTTTAGGATCATTTTGACCACCTGAGTAGCCAGTAGGATCTGCTGTTTTTTGCCAATGAGGGTCTCGATCACATGTTGCTGCTTCATGTCTGTACAGAAGCAAACAAAGCCACCTAATACATCACCTTTCTTTGACACTGAAGTGCAGAACTGTTAATGATTTGTTGGATTGAGTTATGTTGACACATTTGAGTGCAAAGCGTTGCAGAACGTCCAGGTTTCTTACCATTGGTGTTGTTTTGTAGACAGTCAATGCCAAGGAAGGGGTTGTTCTCTTTGACTTGTTTGGCTCTGACCTCGGTCATGGTCTGGATGGGGTTCAGTCCGCTGTTCTCAGCCAGAGCCATGGGGATGACCTCCAGAGCGTCAGCAAACGACCTCATGGCATACTGCTCCAATGACGGGCACTGACAAAAACAGTAGTCGTAAGGATCTGAGCAGTTAACTCAGCAAAACCAAAAGGATAAAAAGGTTCTACGGTCTCTCACTTTATCTGCGGCCTGGTTTACAGCCAGGGCACATGCGATCTCTGAAGCTCCACCTCCATACACAACACGGTTGTCTTTGACCAAATTGCGAATCACACACACAGCATCATGGAGCGCACGCTTAGCCTCCTCGATGATCTGATGACGAAGATATAAAGAATGGACTAAACAGGCACATGGCAAAATAAATTAGCAGCTTAACAGAGGTTTGTAAAAGCTTGCCATTTTGTTCCCCCCACGGATGAAAATGGTTACAGCTCTGGTGTTTTTGCACTCCTGGATAACCAGCATGTGATCCTTGGTTGTGCCAAATGACATCTCCTTCACCAAGCCAGCTGTGCCGAGCTTCTCTGTTGTGAGCTCACAGAACCTCGGCACGATGCGGCCTCCTGTGGCTATAGCTATCAGCTGCAGGGGGGAAAAAATACATTAAATGTTAATAACCAAACCACTTTAACTTATTTTCAGTACAACAATACGAAATGATAAACTCAAAGGTGGTGGAGAAAAAGCAAAAATATCCTATGTGTTAAAACATCTCTAACCTCAATCTCAGGCCCTCCGACCCAGCGAATGGCAGGCAGCTCATTTTGTAGCAGAAGGTGGTTTGCCTCGTCATCAAAGCCCCACTGGCAGATGGCCAAGTTAGCGCCAGTGCTTTTAACCTAAAATTTAAATACAATTGTTTAAAAAAAAAACTACATAAACCAACAAGATCACTTATTGGCGCTACCGTGATCAGAAATGTTAAACATTGGCAGTCAGTTGAGTTTGAGTACTAACCTGCTGGATCATCTCTTCAAACTTTTCTTTTTCATATTTCTGTAGGGCTTTGTAGTCCTCGACTGAGGTCACATCCAACTTATGCTTGGTCTTGGGTTTAGGAGGCTCAAACGGGCAGGTTAGAATAGCAATTTTAGCATCTTTGAGAACCTGATTAAAAACAAATGGAAGTGGTTAGCCCAGTTATGGTAAACTTGCATGTACCGTTTACCTTTCAACATGTTTAAGCGATCCTTAAACTGATAAAACACAGTTTCTTGATAGGATGTGAAATTTTAGCTGACTTTGCCACCATGAACTGAAAACAACTTTACTCTGTCTGATCAAAAAGATGTTTATCTGACATTTATATTTACGTGCAGATTTTTCCTACCTTGGGCATTTGAGGGTGGCTGAACTCCTTGTCAACTATGACTCCCTTGACGAGCTGTGTGTCCTCCAGCTTTCCCCCCACTTTGCCCTCCACCTTGATGAGCTCAAAGTCTACATCCTTCCTTTCCATGTCAGCCACAGTGAGGATGGCATTCACTGCAATCTCTGCCATCTGTCTGTGGCACCGGTTGATACTAGAAAACAGCATCATTTTAAGATCTTTAAGAACATTCCTCTAAAAGTATGAGAGCTAAAAGATAGTTAAATCTAACTAGTGAACATTTGAGACTTTTCTTATAAGTTAAATATTACTAGCAAAGTTAAATGTGTGCACATAAATGTATTTAAGTAGTTAAAAACAAAACATTTGAAGGTTCTTGTTAATAGTGTGGCATCAACAACATATGAAGAGCTGTGGAAGCTTACACTTTGGATCCTAGAGTCGTCATAGCTGTCTGAATGAGTGGTTCAGTGTTGTTCGGATCACAGGGGAAAGTTTCCGCAATTTTGTCCAGCTGCTCTATGGCTATGCGCGCAGCTTGGTCATAACCATCGGAGATCCTGATAGGGTGGATGCCACGGTCCAGCAGCAGCTCAGCCTGCTCAAGCAGCGCTCCAGCTAGCACTAAGGAGGCAGAAGAAAAAAAGAAAACAATGTCAGAATTGTTTAGAGTAGGAGCCACAACAAATCTGGCAATGCCAAGCATGGAAAGTCTTTTGTGAGCTGCAAGTGCGATATATTTCAGTGTATATATGAGCACATATACGAAAATAATATACCACAATTGTTTACATCAGCCAAAGAGCAGAAATTACCAACAACTCCAGTGGTTCCATCACCAATCTCATCATCCTGGGACTTCGACAGCTCCACCATAAGCTTGGCAATCTGATGGTCCACGTCCATCATGCTGAGAATAGTGGCTCCATCGTTGGTGACAGTTACCTCTCCATCCCTGTCAACCATCATCTTGTCAAGACCTAATTATAAAAAACGAAATACAGTGCGATGTGTTAAATTTTCCAATGCAAGGCTAAAGATGCACTTATTATCCAAATATAGGCTCAATTAAAAGGACAACACTGGTTTGGATAAAACTCACCATTTGGTCCCAAAGATGTTCTCAGTGTTGAAGCCACTGCCTTCGCTGCCATGATGTGAGACTGTAAAACACAATAACAGCACATGATTTATTGGTCTGTTCTCACTGTTCATACCAGATCATCAGCGACACCCTGTAGAGATGATGTACATCACCCATGACCATTTAGGGAACAGCCCTAGTAGCAACACCTACTGGCTGAATGCACAGGGAGCACATGGGCCTCCGTGTTAGCATGATTAGCTAAAAAAAATGTCTAATGCTATTCCGCTGCTTTTGCACAAGCAATTAGCGTTTGCTCGACATGTCTTTCGAAGCCTTACGTCTAAACTCCATATCCTACTTAAGTGAATAACAGCAAATTAACAACATGTTACGCCATGATGCCACAGTTTTGCTAGCTAGCCCATTGTACCTTCAGCGCATCAATGCCCGATAGCCGTGTCTTCTTGTCCTGGTCCTTAATGATGATGAAAGGCCTCCCATATTCATCAAAGGCCAATGTGCCCAAAGAGGACATGTTGAAAAATCTGGACACGCAGTAAGAGCTGAATGAAGACGATAGAGACTTTTATTGATGATAATTTAAAGCGCGGCTGAACTGCAAAGCCGCACGGGTCTGCCGGCGACTTCTGGAAGGCTCCACGGGCGGGGAGGGCGGAACCAAATGACGTGTCCCATTGAACGCTTGAGAACCCTTTTCTAAAGAGTCAATACACCTAATCAAATAAGCATTTCATTTGAAATGATTTCTTAATAACACTTACAGCCTTATCACAAAGTACAATTTGAAGGCTATAACTGAAAAGTGGTTTTGGTAACTTGGTTCGTTCCGATCTCGCTCAATCTCAGTCGGGAGTCCTGATCTCGCGAGACTTCAGTAAAAAATAAATCCCGTTGGAAAAAAAAAGTTGACGAGGTGAGTTTTTGCAACGGTCTCTAAAAGGTAGAAGTTCTTCACCATTTCTATGCTGCGTAGCATGTATTCATTTATATATTTTATTATAATTACCACAATATTCCGTTCGCACGGAATGAGTCAAGTTAGCAGCAAGACTTGACTGTTATTAGCTTTCTGTTCAAACTTTAGCTCATGTCCACATGCGGTGTTATGGTAATTGATGTCAACGTCAAAGTTTGACGTAACATCCGGGTACTGTCGGTATGGTGGCGTTCAGAGCGCTACGAAGGGATTTCTTTGGCAACAGACCGTCCCTTATCTGTCCAAGTATGTTGGTAAGATTAAAAAATATTCATTAAACACAGCTCACGAGCTAATTAGATTGACTGAATTTAACCTTTGTCACAGAGTAGCAGCAGTAATGTTAAATTATTCGCCCTCATTGATGTTGACATGGTGTTTTCTTGATGCCACTGAGAGTTTGGATTGAAACCTCTGTTTTGTAAATGTGATAGATGTAAATATTAATTTAACTATATTATTGCAATAAACAAATGCTTATAAACCTATAAATAACCAGTAATAGCACATTGATAAAGTAGCATTGTTGGTAAACAAAAGCAAATATGTATTTTCCTTCTTCTTTAAAATCAAGATTCAGTGGTGACAGTTATAATTTAAAAGTCCCGGTGTTATGTATGAGCTTTTGTTAATCAGTTTACAAGGAAACCCATCAGTATGATTGATCAAACAAGAACAACTAACTCGTTATAACGTAACAATTTTCTTAGCAGCGATCATGGTTTTCGCAGTGACAAGTGTACTAAAGTCGTGTTATGGAATGGCTCTGTTTCTCCGGCTTTTCCAGCATGCCTTGTGAAGTAAAGCCTCGGTTTGTGGTGCTGTACGGGTCTCAGAAAGGTCAAGCTCAGTCCATAGCTGAGGGCATAGCTGAGGAGGCTGAGGAGCACGGACTGGTTGCTGATCTCAGCTGCTTGGACCAGAACGAGAAGGTACATGCCAGTTACTTGGCAAATAACAGAGCTATTCTATTTTACATTGATTCTTACACATAGTAGTAGCCTGTGTGGATATGGATTGAACGAGTTAATGCATGGATTTTAGAAGCACGAGTCACTAACCAAATGACTGGTTCTAGTACAACTTGGAGAAGGAGAGTGCCCCAGTGGTCTTTATTGTGTCCACTACTGGAGATGGGGAACCACCAGACAATGCTCTACAATTTGTAAAGCGCATCAAGAAGAAGGCCCTGCCCCCTGACCACTATAAACACCTTTGCTATGCACTTTTAGGTAAATTCTTATATGGGGGTGTGAGAGGTAGTCTATAGCTCTAGTTACTCTATCAGTCTGGGAGCTTTTAGTAAATCATTACAATGCATACTTCTGCACATGGTTTCATCAAATCATGTTTGTTTCTGTCTGCCTCAGCTTTAGGAGACACAAATTATGCAAATTTCTGCAACTGCGGGAAGACAATTGAGCGCCGTCTTCGGGAGCTCGGAGCTAAACAGTTTTACCTGACAGGATATGCAGATGACGGTTTAGGGTAAGTTCTGTTAGGAAATAAAATAAAGGCATCTAGGTTTTATAAATTCCTATTCATTCAAAGCTCTGTAACTTTTGTTTTCACTGATTGTTATTATGTCTTCTTGGTGGATCCAGGTTGGAGGTGGTTGTTGACCCTTGGCTACAAGGACTGTGGAGTGCCATCAAAGAGGCTTTATCTAAAATGGCTTCTGATAAGACTCCTGACTTGAAGGAGAATGCAGAAAATTCAGCTACGGAAATGCCAGATGTCCAGCTAAACCTTTTAAGCATTACTGACCAGCAGAACTGTGATCCAGTCAGCCCATCTCTAAGCACAGACTCTAAATATGCATCTCCCCCTGGCATTCGGGATCTCAGACCGGCTTCTTCTTCAGGGAGTGCTGACTTGGCATCCCAGCATCCCAGCAGTGTTGCTGCACCAAAAACACAGACCTGTAACGATGCTGGACTTGCAGCCTCACTGACGTTCTCCCTGCCGCCGCTGTCTGAGTCCTCGCTTAATGTTCCTGCTCTGCCGCCTCCTTTCTTAGATGTTACTTTTCAGGATGTGGACTCTGTGGAACAGGTGATGAATGTTGTAACTTTTAAAAAAAAGCCAATATTTCAACTGTACTTCACTCCTAATCTCATAAAGGTTTTTTTTCAGACTGTTGGACCATTGAACAAAGAGACTTTGTATGAGGTGCCTGTATCCAAGGCAGTTCAACTGAGCAGAGGAGACTCAGTCAAGACAGCTCTTCTGCTGGAACTGGACATCTCTGTAAGCTTCACAAAATCATGTTTGTTTATGATTACAAGAAACCACAAGTTTCAATCACATATTGATTTCTTTTAATGTTGCTCTTTTATCTCCAGGCTTATCCGACAATGACCTATCAGCCTGGGGATTCTTTTGACGTGTTCTGTCCAAACAGGGCTGACGAGGTGGAC
>JAOXNZ010000098.1:17547959-17566322 GCA_028566095.1 Kryptolebias brasiliensis | reverse complement strand
GATGAAAGTAAAATATATTTACTGTCTGAAATCAAGAATAATTGCTGCAAATTAAACTCTGTTTATAATATCACAAACTCAGCTTCTCTGTAACCCTCTGTACTCTTCTTTTATTTTATTTTATGTGTATTTCCCTCCACTTTCTGTATGTATGCTTTACACACACACTCATGCTTCTACTTTTCTCTGTCTTTTTTCCCATCTCTTGCCCTCTGTGGGACCATCTCTGAAGCGCTTGTCTTAAGCACCCAGGAAAGCTGCGTTTTGTCTTCAACATGGTGGAGCTCCCAGCATGCCCTGGGAGGCCTGCGGGCAGGCGAGGCTTGTGTACTGGTTGGTTGTTTGACCTTATCAATCCCTGCCTGGTTTTCCCTGGGAAGCTTGAATCTTCCAGCAGCTTGTCTCTGCCAAAGGTAATGATTATACAGCAGCAGAGAAAACTGAAAGTGGATTCTGCACATTTTTGGTTTTCGCCTTAGTGCTCATATTTGAGGACACAATCGTTTGGGTTCTGTAATCCAACAGTGGCAAGGATAGAAAAAGGCAGATAAAGACTTTATAAATCCCAATCGTCCTCTGCCTATTTGCATTCATTTTGAACAGTAGGATAACAGAATGTATACCTCCTTATTTTATTGTTTTCAGTATGGTCTTAAAGGCCAGCAAAGACAAGTGTTGAACTTAATGTTATGAAACTGGTCATTAGGGATTTAAACAATGTTTACTTTATGTTTTGTGCTGCCCTAGAAACTCTCAAATGTGTCAGAGTGAACAATTAGCTTTCAGCCACTTGTTTGTGTTGTTAATTAAGAAAAACTTGAAGATGCAGCAGGCGTATTCTCTCCACCACAGACTCTATGGAGTCCAGTTGAAGCTCACGTTTCCTCATTAGTATGTCTTAGAGAGTATTGCAGGCCCACTGTGGCTTGTCAGCGTTTTTGTAATTACTCTCATTATTTTAAATGATCTGTAATGGTTTCTGATCTTAGATTCCTGTGAGTTTGAGACCCAACTGCTCCTTTCGACCTCCTTCTGACCCATCAGTACCTTTCATTATGGTTGGACCTGGAACTGGAGTCGCTCCTTTCATTGGCTTCCTCCAGCAGAGGTATGAAGAATGACTGATTTATTAAGTGAAAAATATGTTGTTATATGAAAATAGTGGGTTTTGTTGTTTGTTTTATATGAGTTCTGTGTTGTCGAATCTATCTTTTATTTTTTCTGAGGCAAGAAGTTATAGTTTAAGTTCACAAGTTTTGTTCCCAAAATGCATTGGGGTTCTTAAGATTTTCATTTGCAGAGATATTCACACTGAGGTTACTCAAAACTTGATTTTCTTATGAATAAATGAGAATTATATTTGTGCTGGAGTCACTTCTTAGCTCTTAGTAGCATTACAGACAAATGATGGAGCGTCTTTAAAACACTTTAGTGTCTCCTAATATCCAGAGTTTCATTATATAGCTCTATAAATCTTTTAAAATAAATATAGATAAAGATGTAGTTATAAGCAGCTGTTTAGAGTTTTATGGATTTATGGACTTGTGTTCATAAATTTGGCCTTTCTTTACTCTAACTTTGAACAGTTCATAGCTCTACTAAACCTTTCTGAGAGCTCAAATATATTTGTTTTTATGATTGTCGAAAACTAAAGTATTACAATATTTTTGCTTAAAATGTTGACAGAGTTTACAGTTTTAGGGACAGGCTCTTTAGAGGTCAGTAAATCTTTTACTTGTTGAGTGTGCCCAAACTTTTAAAGCCCCTATCAGAGAATGAAGGGTTTTGAGATCTCCATTTTAAAAGTGTCACTGTCAAGACCAGTCCTGTGCTGGTGTCGTAACTTTAAAAGTTAGCAGCTGCTGTAAAGTCATGTCAGACCTCATACATTTGCAAAGAGTGGCACATAGTCTTTCCAGCTAAAATTGTACTGAATATTCACAATGCTGGAGTAGTGTTAAGTGCACATCGTCGTGCATATTTTCAAGTAATCAGCAGAAATGTTAAATGTGACCCTGCTCAAAGCTGATAAAAGTCCACATCATGTACACCACATAAGGCATAATAAATCTAGCAGCGAGGGCTGAGATCACGTTAAGGATTATTTCGATTGCTCTCCTCATCTCACTTGGAATAAATCAGCCCTTCTCAGATGCACACGTTTATGACTTCTGTAATAAACAGCCAGGATTCAAAGCAGCACAGGGGTTTTATTGATTTGAAGATAAAAAAGACCAGAAGGTGGTGGCCATGTTATTGGTGTAACTCATCCCTTGTAATTGCCAATGAGGTGGTGTGAGGGCATTGACTGTCAGCTCAGTAAGTTAGCCCAGCTAGTTAAACAATCACTGTGCAACCATTGAAAGTGGACGTGACATTTGTTTAATTTTCTCAGCCTCAGATATGATGGGTAATTCAAGATTACATGAAGATGACCTGTCAGGAGGATTAAATGTGACTGATGCTTCTCTATCCAGGCTGATGTTTGAGCGTTTAACCATGATCACAGCCAGCATGACTTGTCAGAGCAGGGCAAGCCTTTTTTTTGTCAGACTGACATTCCTAACTCTTAGGTGGCTTTGTGTAAATGAGGTTGCGCCCCAGTCAAGTCCAATTGTCTGTAAATTCCTGCGGTGCTGAACTGCGGTGGCTTGACATCCTTGTGTGATGGCTCTGAGGAGGGATGGCAGGAGTTTGATGTATTGTCTATAGCAGAAAGGAGCCGAAAGGAGGAGGAGTCATCTGGTGTTTGAGCTACTGGGATAGAGAAGCTTTGAGGTTATTCTGGAACTGACTTGGTTCCACCACTCAGACAGAACCCTTTTCTTAATAATAGAGGTTCATCTGGAGGCACAGGGCTCTGTTTGTTTTTGCCAGAGAAACAAACACGTCACTCTTGTTTCCTTGTTTCTTCTTCCTCAGCAGAGCCTGAATATTGCTCTATGAAATGTTATACAAAAATACACTTGTAAGTGCTTTATTAAAGCAGAATGCTCCTTCATCAATTGATTGTGGAGGGCTTTGTTTCATCATACAACGCACAGTCTCTCATCAAATACTTCCTTGCAAGCCCAGTGTTTATTTTATAAAATTTTCTTTATTGATTTTTTTCTTTTTATCTCAAGAAGCTTTTCACTGTTACAATATAAAGTCATGTGAATCGATTCATCAGCTCGACTCTGCCCTCTTCCTGTCTATGTGTCTCGTTCTCTCCCCTGCCAGCTGCGTTTTGTTCTGGAGGATTATATGAACCTGTCACGGCGTGGCATTGTGCACCATCTAACGCTGACACTGCACTCTGACAGGAGATAACAATCGCCGGTTTGTCAACGGGACGCCATATCTGCCTGGAGGCATGAGACCGGGCCCTGTTTGGCAGCAAAACAATACGAGGACACTTCGATCTTTCAACCTCTCCCCTTTCCACTCACCCCATTGTTAATCAATGACTGTTTTCAAATGTACTTTGTACGAGTTTAGAGTACTGGTAACAAGTAAAAGAAGAGCCTCTAAAGGTCAGAGGCTCACTTGGTGGGACCAGGAGATTATAATAAGGCTCCCCAGTCGTCTGGTATCGATCGCTGTTGTTTGTGATTTTATGGAAAATGTGATTTTCTTTGGCTTTCTGCTTAGCTGGGAGCAGCGACAGCTAAACAAATAATGTATTTTAAATGAGAGGTTAGCCTTAATCTTCTTAGGAGGAATTAAAAGCTTCATCTCTTGGGAGACAAAAAAAACATCAGATTAGTTAAATACTTTGGTACGACAGAAGCTGTGCTTAACTCATTCATTTTGACAATTTGTATTAAAGTTTATGTGAAGCTTCCATTATTCAGTCTAAACTGTCAGCTGACGACAGAACCTGATTGAGACATAATTCTGTTTTTAATCCTCGAGCTCTTGATGTGTTTAGAGTTTGTTTTTTTTGTTTTTTTTAAATGAGGCACTAAGCTCTACTCTCACGGAGGTGCAAAGATAAAGATGAAAGATATGAGATAATTTTGATGTTTACCAAGTCCTAACCCCGGCTTCCTTTGCAGCTTCCCCTTCCTGCTGATCATCTGAATGGAGCTGAAAAGCAAACGCTTCTGATTTAGACCCCAAATGGAGTGCTATGCCTTTCCTCCTGGGAATGTATTGCTCGCTGTTCTAGTGCGGCTGTGTGATGTGATGTGATTTGTATTCAGGGAAAGGCGCCGGTGTGGTCTACTCAGAATGGAACCCAGGTTTTTCATATTGGTATTGATCCCTTTAGGGCAGGCAGCGAGAGGAGAGAGACGAGCTCACTAAAATGAGTTTACTTCAGGCTGTTTTGCAGATCAGAAGAATCTCGTCCAGGATGCTAATGGATGGGATCTGAGCGTTCAGATCAAGTCTGCCAGATAGCTTTGTTACAAAGCCTTATGCACAAACATAAAGGTCAGATAAAAGTATTTTTTATTAACTAGTTAACTTTGCATGTCGTTAATGGGAGCGAAGCTTTGTTTTAGTATTCACAACCACCCGTTTGCATTGATTTGTTTTTCTTTCTAGGGCTAATTAATTACTGTCAAACTGCAATAAAAAATAGATTCTTCTGTTCGTTATTTTATAAAATGTTATAAATCTGTTTATCCTTTAGTCAGAAAATGTCAGGAGTTAGATATACATGTTTAGAGCCAAAGGCACACAGACGATATTCAGTTTAAAATTATATATACTTTTATATTTGCTTTGACAAATTATCACCGTGATTCAACTTTTATTTTTATTTAAAACCAGGAAAACTTCTGTCTCAGATGAATTTATAAACCAGTACCAGTACCAAAATTGGGGAAATTACCAACCAACTGAGCAACTTTGTGATGATTTAATTTAGACAAACATGTTTGTTACTTTTTTCCTGATCTTAAGTTTGGTTTCAATGTTTCTATCTGTCTTGCAGAAACACAATATGTTTTCTATCATGTTAAAAACATTTTTAATGTCTTTTTTTATCACTCTGTCTGGATACAGAATTGGTTTCCTGAATCTAGTTTTTCTTGTGCAAAAGCAATCTTTTGAATTTCAATTTCAGTCAGTTTAAACTGCTCAACTTTAAATCCTGTCAGATGTAATTTGGGCCCAAACCACCATCAAAAATAATATTATAGTTTCTTTACTTAGACTGTCTTTTTCAAATGTGTAGACTGATTTATTTGGATAGTTTGACACGGGTAAAAACATTAGAAAGAGGTTGTTGTTTACCAAGACTGTATTTCAGCTTCAAATTATTGTAATAACACGCAGTTTGAAACTCTTCATTTCGCTCCAATATGCTCAAGAGTTGGCTGCAGCTTTTATTTTCTGAATCAGTTGTGCTTTGTCCTCCAACTGTCACTCGTTGACTGGCACCAAGTGGGGGTTCAGGGGAAGTGGTATCTTTATAGGTAGGCTCAGTCCCTCCTCATGTTTGGTTACTTCAACCATCCATCCTCTTTCCAGAACTTGGGCAACAGATAATGCTGGGGATTTGGGACTTTCAGCTGACTGATAGCATCATCAAAGGTGGGGGGTCAACTGTTGTTATCTGGGGGAGAGCTGTCACTTTTGCAGCAGGTGTGTGGCACAGATAACCACATCCTCATAGCCTCTTTGTGTCGCCTGCAAGGGAATTTGGGTGGTTTGCCAAAGTCCAAAGCCAAAATAGGAAACATGTTTTGGGGACAATTTTCTATACTGAAGAACAGTCTCACACACACAGGCACTGAAATCTGGTTTCATTTTCAGCAGCAGCTTATTGTGATGGAATCTATTCTGTTTGGGTGCAATTTAATAACACGTGCCAGTATAATGTCCTCGCTTATGCCCGCCTGGTCATATCTGCGCTTTAAGCAATTGTGGCACTCAGTTTGCCGTTACTACAGACTGTTCATAATAATGTCACTTCTCTTCTTTCACCTCCGCTGTGAGGAAGGACTCACTCTCCTCCATCTGCTCTGGTTGTCTGTCTGTATTGATTGACTGCTAACATCCGTTGTTTGACTTTCAGAGAGGAGGAGAGGAAGGAGAAACCTGAGGCCGTGTTTGGTGAGACCTGGCTGTTCTTTGGTTGTCGCCACAGAGACAAAGACTACCTGTTCAGGTAACCTGCGTGTCTCCTTTCAGTTCAGTTTCAGTTTAGTACAGTTACATGCATGCTTAACATTTTATGTGCTGAATTTATTCTCTCTTTTTATGTACCTTCTGCATTTTATGTTTTGAAATTTTTGACCTAGAGTTTGTTTACATAAAGTGGGTGTTGTTTTTTCTTTTTTATTGTGCTTGAGTACTGTGTAAATTGTATAGAAAACACTTTGCAGCTCAAACGTATGTTGCAAAATGTTGAAGAAAAGTGGCATGCAAAGTATGGCAAGCAATTGAGTCATGTAATCAATGGTTTGAAAAATAATGTGACACGCCACTAGTATTTATTCAGTATCCCTGATATCTAACTTTATTTTGTTACAATAGTACTCAGCTAACTGAGAAGTTTGAGTGTTTCATATTTTAATAACTGGGAGATTATATTCAGTTCTGTGTTGCTTTTTATTTTGCATCAAGTCTGGGTCAGATTATTGAAGCGAACGCTCCTTGGTTTTTGTTTTATTTTTTTAGTAATATTTTCTCAAGAGATAACTCACTGGAGTTTTTCAAACTTTCTGATTGACACATGGCCTGTGGGTTACTGTTTGCAGTTCAGATTGGATAAAAAAAGACAGTAAAGTCTGACTGTTTATTTTATGCTGATCCTACATTCTGTACACAACCTGCTACCTTTGTCCCTCCCCATTAACAGCTTTTCTTCTTCTGTGAGAGATATTGACTGCAAAACAAAAAAAATGCATTTGCTATATGTTTTTTTTTCTTGTTGTACCAAACTGTGACCCTCATTTCAAGGTACATATCGAACCGTGACTTACATGTACTTATACACCACTATTGACTACACAAGCAACAAAAACTCTGAAATACTCACGCATCTCCAGTAGGTGGCTAAATTGTTGACATTCAGACCACATCAAAATACAAGGAAAGAACAATCTGTGCACGGCACACTTTTGAAGTTTAATAATGATGAGAAGGAACTGGTAAAAATGGCTCCATTGTTGTTGTAGTTTCTAGTGTAAAAAGCAGTAATGGACACGAATGAGGATGAGGATGAGGATGAAGGGTGCAAACACAAAAAAAAGTTTGTTTTTGAAAAATATTCAGCTTTAATCAGCTTTGCAATTTTTAAGCTGTAACATTTAAACTTCTGTTTTGCTCATTGTTTGGGCTTCCACACCAAGTCTTTATTGTTTAAGTTACTCCAGTAGTAGCCAATAGGTATTTGTGTTAAATCCGATGTACTCTACCAACCTGCCACCTGTAACACATAAAGTTTGCAACTAATTGTTGGTGCAGCATTTATTGTTCAGCTTAAATGCTGAGCAGGTCCAAACCGAATAAAACATGAAGATAGTATTGGGCTTTAATTTGTTATCTGGACACAAGCCTGACTCTAAATGAATGCCAATGATGTTCCACGTCTGGTGCACGTGTAGCCAACTAACTTGAGATGCCAGCAAGGTTTATAGCTCGTACTGCTGCTGTTGAAAGCCATTCTTAAAGTGATTAAAGATTTGCTAACTGTTTCAGATTTAAAGAAGCTGGACTTAATCACAACCCTGGTGTTCATTGACAGGAAAGTTCTTGGTTTAATTTGTTTCTCCGACACAAGATTGGATTTTTGTTTGGGTCTGATATGGTGGTCAGGATTTTTCTTTTCTTTCTTTGTTTTTAATGACTGAAGGCTCAAAATACTTCTATAAAATCACAATGACAGCTAACAAGTGGCCGAATTCTTATTATCAAGCAATCTCCTGATCCTAAATATCCATCCACCTGCACAGATGTACTAAATATTAATCGCCAGTTTTTACCTGATAGATATCCTCTTTCTGATTAGTTTGTGTTGGCTTCACTTTCTCCTGACTTCATTTTAATTGGTCAGCCCTTTTGGCATCAGCACCAACCATTATCTGAAAGCCGGTGTGCTGATGGAGTTCTTTTGAAGGATTAAATTGTGCGAATGGATTAGCATCCTTAATGGCACAAAAATAGATCACAGAGGATGTTGTTTGTTCCCCTTCGTTTCTTCTGTCCCGCACTTAAATACGAACGCCCAGCCAGGTAGTAGGCAGCGTTCGTTCGCAGTGTGCGCTTCTCTGATGAGTACCCCCATGGTGTTGACCAAAGTGATTAGTCTGTGTTTTATGAGCCACCCATGAAGAGTTGTACTCAATTTAAATGGGTTAGCAGAATGGGAACAACATGCCGTCAGTTGAATTGGCTGCCCGCATTCATCTCTGTGGGAATTTTAGTAAAGAAAGTGCAATTTGTTGTCTGGCATGTCTGCCTCGGACTGCAGAATCCCGCTCCGCAAAATTGATCTTATTTTTCAGTGTTTACGTCATTTAAAGAAAAGTTCAGCTGAAGCCTTACGAATGGGGTACAATTAGAATATTATCATAATGCAGCGATGCACGACACTTAACATCCCTGTAAGAGACTGACACCTGCTTGTCACATCAAACTTGCCTTCCTCTCTGCTGCACTTATCCGTTACCTCGCCTTGTTCTTTCTCAGCCTCTTTACAGCTCAGACAGTTGAGGAAACTCAACTAGAAAGTCCTGCTGGGCTCTTGCTCGGGTCATGAATACCGCCACAGGATCTTCCGAGTTTAAACACGTCAAGGAATCTGACATGTTATGGCTCTTTTTTTCAAAATTCCCAGTCTGTTGTTTGCTTCTCAAAAGTCAATATTTCTTTTGCCTTCATCAAGTTGTGATGATTTATTTTCAGACATTAGACAAAATAGACTCCCAACTGTCTTCCTTTTTGTTATTCACATTACTGGCTTTGTGTTCAAGCATAAAAAGTTAACACACTTATTGATCAAAAGGGTGAAATTTCATTAATTGACAGACTTCATTCAGAGGTTAGATGGTAAATATCATAGGAGAGGTGATAAATTTGAATGTTTCAATTAAAACAAAGACAGTACAGCTTGTCTTGTCAGTATTCACACTGCAGTGTCTGTGTGTTTTCCAAAAAAAAATCTTATTTTAGTCTAGGGGTTACTGCAAAACACAGACCTCCTGAGGCAAAGACCTTCACCCATGATCTCGGAGCTGCAGCTTGTTATGTTTTAGTTTGGGTGCAGCTGTGTGTGTGTGTGTGTGTGTGTGTGTGTGTGCGCTCCATTCAACTGCTTAGCTTTAAATAAGATGTTCTGAGCCACAGTAAACCTCGATCCCTCACCAACCTCCACTTCCAACAGCACCCCAGGCCCTGTAAAAACACTGAGGTAGTAGAAGAAGAAGTTGGCAGGCAGAATACTGGCAGGGAGCAAGGTTACATACAGCTGAAGGGCTGGGAGGATTGATTAAAACAAAAAAAAAGAAATGAAAAGATGTTTATCACAGTGACTGAATCTTGCAGGAGAAATCTGTACCCATTTTACGCTTCTCTTGTTAAACAGGATAAATTGATTGTGTGGCAAAGTTGCGATCAGACATTTTACCCAACAGTGATCAGTTTCAACAGGCGTAATGGGTCTTTTTTTATTCAGATTTAAGTTTGGGGTGTGGTTACACATCTTCTGATGCTGATTAAGCTATTAAATACACTGTCTGGCCAAAAATATTTCAAACTCTCAGCTCTGAATGCATTCTCCTTGAGATTATTATCAGTAAGTTTTTAATCTCGCAACAGTTCATTTTATCTGGAGTTGCCTGTTCTTTTGCTAAGATCTGGAACCACTAATAGGACAGTCAGGTCACATCTAGATTATAATGCTGCCCCTACAGGTTTGTACGATCGCTGTAATGTATTACCAAATGCATTGGTTAATTCACCACTTTGTTCACCTGTATGTGCTTAAAATGCTAAAATAATTGTAATGATTTGGAGTTCAGTTTTTCACTCGGTTTTGATAGTTTGATAATTTTATTTATTTATTAACTGTTTGACCCAAAGGAGCACACCTGCACTCGTTCAGGTTAAATAACTCGTCTTTCACAGAAATCTATTAATTATTACAGTCAGAACTTTAGTTAAATCCAGGTGGTGCATCGTAAGTTTGTGTTGGCATGAAGAAAGTGTTCTTGGTTTAGTTTCTTACCTACAAAATATTGTTTTGCTTTGTTTTGTTTAAGTGACATAATCCCATCCTCCCTTTGAAAACCACATCATTTCTCCTGGTAACAAGCGAAGCAGCCCTCCTGACTCTAGCTTTTAAGAAAACATTAGGACCAACGTGTCAAACGTTGAATAACCGTACTGACACAGAGATATACTTTCTCTTCCAGAGAAGAACTCCAGGACTTTGTGTCCAGTGGTGCCCTGACACACCTCAAAGTGTGTTTCTCCAGAGACGACAGAAAGCATGAGGAGGCCGTCTCCTCAGCAGCACAACCCAGATATGTTCAACACAATCTGTTGCTTCATTCCCAACAAGTTATCGACATCCTGTTCAGACAGAATGGCTCTGTCTATGTCTGTGGGTAAGCCTGAAACACATTTCATTTTAACCTTTAACTCGTCCTGTATGTTTCTTGATCTTTTCTGCTCTTCTTCTTTTATACATTTGTCCCAGCATCCACCTAGCATAAATGACATGTTCTAGTTCGTATATTCAATGGATCACTGTGCTTTGTGACTCCAAATGGATGGCAGAACGTCTTAGTCTTTGCTTTTTTCAGCCCTCAAGCTCTTTACATTCATGGTCTATTTTTGGCAGTTTACCTTTGGTCTCTATTGATGGTATCGACTTGAACATGAAGACAGATTCCTCATGTATTCAAAGCTTCATTAATCACAAGATCTATTAGGATAAATTAGTTTTACAAGATCGATCAGCTCACCATGTACAACACTCAACATAAGGAGATAAAATGTCAGTTTGCACGTTTCACATCAGTGGAGTTTCTGAAAGAAAGGGAAAAGATCTGGAGTTTTTAAAGTTTTATTCTGACCAGATTGTTGAGGGTTTGGTTAGTCCGAGTGGACGAGACCACAGTGGATCACTGCTGTCCTAAAAGAGCTCAAAAATATTCCTAATATAATATAAATACTCCTGCAGGAAGAGCCCCAGGCGACACAGGAAGTGCTACAGCTAGCTAGCTGCTGTTTATGCTATTTGAGGTTCTAAATAATCTTAGGATTCAATGTAAATAACCTTGTAATGCAAAGGCGACGGTGATGTAAAGGTTTATAAAATAGCTTTTGCATTAAGATAAGATTGGAGTTTTTTTTTTCCACTTGGGTAGTCCGAGATGAGTTGAGACCAATTAGCTCATCAATCTGGTCAGAATTAAACTATTTCTTCAGACTGAGGTTATTCAAAGAGCTATCAACAACAGATAAGATGTTATTTTGTTCATTACGGTTCTACAGAATCTTACTTTATAAAATCTGAACAATTTCTTTAATCACAGAACTCACATTTAAAATTTCTCCCATTAATTTTGAATGTGTACAAAGATGATTCTTAATTTGGTATAATTTGGTTATTGTTTTAACAGTTCCTCGGTGTGTTTTTTCTGTATCCTCGTTATATCAGAATAACTCCCCGATGCTGAGAAGCAGTGCCCTGTGGTGGCCTCACCATCTGTGCTTTTTATTCAGAAAAATGAATGCATTTCTTTATGACTCTGGGTTTATTTATACAATAGCAGTAATAACAGCTATGTGCAATATAATTAAAACCCAAATGAAGTTCAGTAAGTTTTCTGTAACTGTATTATTTGATTTAGTTGATTTCTATTAAGTAGAAAAGGGAAGTAATTGCTTCTAGGTTAAAGGAAAACTTTGTATTTTATATTTGATTAGATTTTGTTTACCTTGTCTTTAAAATATACCAAAAGTGGGGGTTTATGTAAAGAATCTCATGTGGACAGGATATACTGACATGGATAACCCTTTTAGCTCATTGAAACACTGCTTCACATCTCATGAAAAGTGGTTTAGTTAAAAGTTGTTGTCTAGTGTTTACCTGCATGCCGCTGCTATGTGATAGAGTAAATAAAGAACAATTGTGAGAAATGATTTGTTGTTTATTTCACAAAGATATGCTCAAATATTAAGGACAGATTTGCAGGTACCCTTAAAGAGACAATTAATCTTTGCATTATTGTCATGTTTTAAAATAAGTGTTTGACTTTAATTAGTATTACAGGATCCTTCAGGCTTATCAGGCATTCAGCCTGTTTAAAGGGAACAAACAGGGTAGTTTAGTGTTTATGTGAGCTCCACTGAACATGGAGCAGAGGAAGCAAAGGTGAGAGGAGATCAGAGGAAGATTATAGATATCCATGTCGAAGGTAAAGGCTACAAGTCCATCTTCAAGCAGCTTCGTGTTCCTCTGACCACAGCTGCCAATATTATACAGAAATCTAAGGTTCATGGGACTGTAGCCAACCTCCTAGAATTTGGACGCTAGAGAAATTGTTGATGTGGCAGATAGTGACGATTGTAGAAGAAGAGTCAAAAAAACCATTCAAGGTGAACTCCAAGTCAAGGTACGCTATTTTCTGATCGTACCATCTGTCACATTTTGAATCCTAATGGGCTCCATGGAAGAAGACATGGGAGGGCTCCACTACTGGCAGCAGAACACAAAAAAGCCAGACTAGAATTAGCCAAAAAGCCCCAAAGTTTCTGCGACTGATGAGACAAAACTGGAGCTTTTTGCTTCAGTCACATCAGTTGTGGATTTGTGATTATTGTGGAAGGGTACCAACAAATTTATCCACATCTGCAGCTCTTACTTTTGATTTTACTGTTGAAACTAGAAGGTTTTTCAACATTTATTTGGCCTCTTTAAAGTTTAATCAGCAGTTCTGTACTAATGAGCCAGAAAGCTTTTTGAAAGATGCTTTTGTGCTGCATGAATGACATGAAGAGAATTTCAGTTTTTCCAACTTATTAAAAATAAAAAATAGGTTTTGAAGTGTCTTGCTTACAAAGATCTTTTTAAAATCCAAACACCAGTCACATAATCACTTCTCAGATCACTTCTTGCCTACTGCTGGTTTCTCCGATGCAGCATTGTGTTCTGTTTATAGTTTATACAATCCCTGCTCCCCCTCCTTCACATTACAACACTTTGTGTTTGTCTCTGTCAGTACAAATTGTCTCTGTCTGTACAAAGACAACATCAAACACACACGGGTATAAATCATGCCAAATCCTGTCAGCATTTTAAAGCTACTACTGTACAAATCACGTTCTTATTTTTTTTCCCAGTTTCTCACTGTCGGGCGTCTCTCTTCGACTTTGAGTAAATTACTTTTGAAACAACAAAACTGTGGATTTTCTCGGAGTCAGAAAAAATATCTTTATCTTACTGACAAACCATTGCAGCAGCTAGTTTTAACCGTTTCCTTCCAGGACACACTTGAATACTGATGCAAATGCTGCTTTTTATGAACGGCCCAATGCATTCTTCCTAACATATGCGCATTTTTATTCCACAGGGATGCTAAGAACATGGCTAAAGATGTGAATGAGACCCTGATGGAGATAATTAAATCGGAGCTTCACGTGGACCAACTGGAGGCCATGAAGAAACTGGCACAGCTAAGAGAGGAGAAGCGCTACTTACAGGACATCTGGGCCTGACTGTAGATGAGGGGATGAGGGCATTTTGCAGCATCTGCTGGGCTCGAACATTTTCAAAAAAAAAAAAAATGAAAGTAAGTAAAATCAGCCTGCTCAGCTGTAACCTCTAGAACCATAAAATCTGTGGTGCTGAAGCCTAGGGGTACTTCACATCGCCCAATGTCACTAAGATAGAGTGACCCGTGTGACCCGTGGATATCGGTTCACTCCACCTTCTCTGCCTTTGCTGTTTGGACAGAACTGACCTTGGTCGAGGCAGCAATGCAGGAGATTAGTCCTGCAGTGCAAAAAAAAAAAAAAAGGCTTTTAGTGTGGACGGAACTCCTCCGTTTGTCCTTTTTGATGAAAAGGCATTTATTACTGTCTGCCGTAATGGAGTGATTTTCATGAGGCGGGGATGGCGCTCCAACCTGGATGAAAACATCACATCAATCTGTAGTTCTTAAACAACACACACAGAAAAATTATTATGACCATCCAGCGAAGGAAGAGGTCATTTTACCATGAGTAATGTTTGTTTGCTGGATTTGTCCAGTTTTCATAGCTACCTGACTGCACCACAGTTTTGCCTTTAAAGACAGTAACAAACAAGTGTTATTTTTTTTCTTTTTACTTACAGAAACAAAAAAACATCTCTCATTTATATTATTTAGAGTGTTTTTCAGATTGAATGTATAATTTAACAAAGCCCAATGTCTTATGAAATAACTTTTGTAATATTAGAAATGATATTTGAAGTTTTGTGACTATAATTGAATTGATTATAACTAAAAGAATCCTCACTAAAAGGCTGCTGAAATGTCCATATGGTTCAGATTGGGTTATAAATGGATTGAATATTCTGTTTGGCACAAAGCAAATAATAAAAACTTGGACTACAAAGAAAATGTAAGTTCAGGAACACTGTCTGCTACAGGAAAGAATAACCTTCCCTGTGAATTATGATCTTTGTAACAGAAAAGGACAAGTGAAAATCCACAAATAAGAATAATATGTACTTCTCAAAGTTTTCATTTTAATCCAGCACAGGAACAGTTTGAAGTCATTAGTCATTACAGCGTGTTACAAATCACAAACAGAGCACACAAATCTGTGATAATGAGCAGCCTGACCAAAGCAATTTATCTAAACAGACTTTGTTTGTGCCTGTCTGCCCCCACATACCCAGCAGACCTCCAGTATGGAGAAAATACATTTTTTTTGTTTTTTTTTTGGCCTCAGGTATAATTGTCTACCACCTCTCAAACTGTAAACATGGCCTTTTTCTGAATTTTAATAAGATGATGAAAAATAATAATAAAAATTACAACAAAATGACCATTTAAACTGCTCTTTTTTTGGAGTTTTTCTTACATACACAAGTGTTTTGGTTATGGTTCTGCTACCTTTACCTTTTTAGCTAACCTTTTCATGCATTTAACTTTTAGTGAGCTTTTTGCTTCTTTTAGCTTTTAGCTAGTATTTTGCTCCGTTTAGTTTTGAACTAGTCTAGTGTTCTGCTTCTGGTGGCTTTAACAACTAAGTTTCAGCAAAGTGATGCAGCACTCGCTTCATTTTTGCAGTTTTCATTTACTGTTGGACTGATATCTCTGTTGGAAAATAAAGTCCAGGAACTTTTAAATCTTACATCCTCCAGTGTGGCACAAGTTACTGTCAAGATTTTCTCATTTTGCACAGTGCGACATGTACCAGTGTGCCTTGAAGTCCCAATTTTTTCCACGTAGTGCAGACTGCATAGACTTTAGGATGATCCTGAGTGTTTGACAGCATCACCTGCCTCCTGACCTTGGTTTTGAAAGTTGAAATTCCTGAAACGGTGAGTTAATGTGGGAAAGAAAAGAAATGGATCGGTGGGCTAAGCTAATAAGTTTAAACGAGCAGCCTGAAGCCAACAAAACTAGCCTTAATGAGCTGTTTTTAGCGGTAGTATGAGCCGCTGCTGTAAAGTTAGTTTTCTGTGAAGTTGTTTTGCAGTTGAAGCAGATGTTACCCGTTTTAAAAAATCCTCTCAATTTAATGTCTTATCAGTTGCTTTTCTTTATGCATTAGGTTGTCGATGCAGAATTTATTTTCCATTATTTTTTCAGCGTTTCGCAGCACTGATGATCGTGGGATGGCTCACCAAACCCAGAAGCTGTAACAGAATTTTTTAAGGTGTTTTTTGAATACTTCTTTAAACCCACAATTAGCACAGATTTACCAGCACAAATGAAAAAGTAAACATAAAAAAATCCCTGCTGTCAGGGGTTTAGTTTTAGGTATTTTCAGAGGCCCTAGGAAGCTGTCTACTTTTGCCTAATGGTAAATCCACCTCTGCCACTAACTAATCGAAGGTTGTACCCGTTCATTGCTGAAACCCTGATCTGGATCAGATTCTGTTTGACCTCTGACCTGTTTGGTTGTGGATGAGTTTGAAGGGAACGATGACTGGAGGCTTTCTTGTCATGTTTGAGAAGCAGTGGGAATTATTTGGGCCCTAATGAGCACTGATTGATTGGGAGTGATTGTTTTGTTTAAGTTTAAAGATAATTTGATTCTTCAAGGTGACTTTGGATGGAAGATGAAGGCGCGCTCGGCTAATTGAAGGCTCTTCGCTGTGGGCTTCTAAATGCAGCCCCAGAGAGATGCTTCTTAGGATTAAATCTTCTAAAACAGCTCTCTTTATTTATCTTCTTGTAAAGGAGAGGGAGAGGGGAAAAAAAAAAAAACATGTTTACATTTTTCTCCTGTGTGAGCCCACGGATAAGACGTAGTTCTCTGCGTTTTTGAGTCAAATAAACAAGACATTTACAGGAAACAGTCCCCGATGTCGAGTACCTGGTTTCTGCTGTCAAAGGTTGGGCTGTCCTTGTGTTTGTTCTGGCACAGCTGTCTGCACCTCCTCACCCTCATCTCTCAGCGTCCTCCTGCTTCCACTAGTCACAAAATGAGGACAAAATGAAAATAATGATGTTGGATGCACCTAACAGCATCACCAATCATACTGTGATACATTACCTCCGTCCAATATACTTTAATTTGCTGCTGGACAAATGACAAAACATTGCAAATGTACATTAAGAAGAAAGTTTAATGATAGTGACACAGCAGTTAACATAATTCACAACAAAGTTAAGAGGCATGAAGTACACTTGGAGCTGTGTTGCCCTTATTTACCTACACTAATAACACGCCCTCATCTCCATTTAAAAAATGACCGTCCGTGGTGAAGACAGAGAGCCTGCCGGCTGCTTATGTCGCACCGTCCGGGGACCACCTTCGACTGATGAAGTTTTAAATTAAGTCTTCATAATTAAAAAGGTTCTCTGTGGCAGTTTTGTCCCGCAGCGGGCGTGAACGACAAAGCTGCGGACATGGTCAGGCATAAATCAGAGTCGCCGGAGGTCAGCGCGACAACGGCGAGACTAGCACCTCCGTGATAGATGCCCCCCCTGCTAAGAATGGCTTAAATGAAGCAGAAAGATGTGTGCTGAAGATAATGACTGTTATTATGGAAGTGTGGGCAGAGCTGAGCTGGGAGTTGCACTTTATGTCAATGAGCTCAGAGAATTATAAAGACCTGAAAAATATTGGGCTCCTTGGTGCAGAAAGTACTGTAGTACAAAGGTTTATTAGGGCCGCTCACAAAAGGAAAATACTGAGAAGGAAGATGTTTTTGTTTCCAGGTTTTGACATTAGAGGAACCAACTTTTAGCTCAATATCTGTAAAATTGACAGTTACAGCAATGTTTGTGTTTGCTAATGTTAATTAGCTGTGGCAGCCATATCAAAATGGACTGAACCCAGCAGTTAATCAGTTGTAGAGGTACACTGAATAATTACTTCATGAAAGTTTAATTAAAATCTGCCCAGTGGTTCACAAGATATTTTGCTAACAGACAAACAGGTAAAGGTAAAGTTTTAGGAAAATATGTTGCACAATGACTAGCACTTAGAGTATGTGTTATGAATGACTCTCAACTACAACCACATCAGATTTTAGCTTAATATCTGTAAAATTTAATAAATTATAGCATTCATTTTTGTGTTGGCTGTGGTGGCCATCTTGAATTGTGTTGGCTTCAAAGGTTAAGGTTTATAAATGCTAATGTTGATTAACCGTGGCAGCCATATTGAATTGGACTGAGCCCAAAGGTCAATCAGCTGTAGGTGTACATACAAGTAAAACAAAAAAAGGACCTAAAATGGAACCATGAGGGTCACCGTAGTGTAAAGGGATTACTGCTGAGGATGATGGTTGGAAAAGTCACCTAGATGAAACAAATATCAAGGTGTGCGTAAGCGATGTTGCTAAATTTATTTATAATCTGACCAGGAGGGGGGAAATATAAAACAAAAATAGGATTGGACCTAAAACAGAGCCCTGAGGTACCCCTGAGGTTAGTAGGATCCAATATAATCTGATTAATATAAATGCTAAAATTTCAGTTTAAAAGGCTGGTAATTCCTGTGGCTCTAATGGACTTGGTGGTTTTAAGAGTAAATAGTTGAGACTAGGGTGGCACAGTGGTGCAGTGGTTAGAGCTGTCGCCTCCCAGCAAGAAGGTTGCAGGTTCACATCCTGGCCTGGGGTCTTTCTGGGTGGAGTTTACATGTTCTCCCTGTGCACACGTGGGTTTAATCCGGGTACTCTGGTTTCCTCCCACAGACCAAAAACATGCATGTTAGGTTCATTGGTAACTCTTAAAATTGTCCCTA
>JAOXNZ010000098.1:17507698-17517989 GCA_028566095.1 Kryptolebias brasiliensis | reverse complement strand
ATGGATGGATGGATATTTTACAGCTCAATGTCTGCCCCTTAATTGCATTTTGAATGTTTCATTTAAAAAGGCTTAAGTGGTGCCAAACAGAGTTTTAATAAAGGATTTCTCTGTCCAAACATGTTTGTACTCAGCTGAAATTTTAATAATTCACTTTGTGAGTCAGCTGTTATTGCTTTACTTTAAATTCAGTAAGCACAACCACGGATAACACAAGTAAAACCAAAAATAATTTCTTATGTTTCAGTGGGATTTATTTTTTAGCTTTTGCTTCATAGCAAGAAGGTTGTGGACTTCTCGTGTTCATTTCTGGATTTTTCTTCATTTTAAGAAGGATTTTATTGCAACATTTAATGATTTTTGTACATTGACTGTTAAGGTCTCTGACTGCTGTTTACTTTTTCTAATGAAATGACTGACCTGCTCTATGAAACCTGCATCCTGAAAGATTTGAGTGAAATGATAAAAATAAATGATATTGAAGGAGGAGCTGGTTGGGATGAGATGACCCCTGGCAATATTGAATTGCATCACATTTACAAACTGAAATAATAATAAAAATTGACGTGTAAGCCATTTTTCAGCACCGGGAAAAGGGTTGGATTTAGTTACAGCAGAGTGCTGTTGAGTTTGCTGTCAGCTGTGTTTGGACAAGCTCTGGCAGAGCCACAGCACATTTTCTCAGACCTGAACACCAGACTTTAATTTACTGTCAGCACTGCCAAGGCAATTTCCAGGATAAGATCTTGTTTTATTTGTTACACCTCCAACAAACTTTAAAAAAATGAACAAAAGCTGTGGTAATTTTAGACTGGCAACGTTAGATTAAAAACAGGACACTTTTCTTGATTGCTAAGAATGATATTCTAATGATACGTTAAAGAAGGGTTCTGTAGAAACGTTATGAATAATCAATATCTTAGCTGTTGTAGATAGCTTTCTGAACAACCTCAGTTTGTTGAAATAGAGGTTAAATCTAACCAGATTGACAAACTAACAGCTAATCTGACCAGGAGGAGTGGATTATTGGCGTCTCAAAAACCTTATAGCATTATTTTCAAAACCTTTCCACCAGTGTCATATTTGGGTTACAGCAGGAACATCATAATATTTCTGCCAGAATAACCTTGTAATGCCAAAGCATTGCAAAATGGTACCATTCTACCGTGGTAGCTGTAAAGTTAGAATTAAACTTTGTGTTCAAACTGAGGAGCTTCAAAAGGCTATCTACAACAGGTAAGATATTAATTGCTCATAGCCTTTTTTTACAGAACCCCAATTCAACAGATCTGATCTGTTTCTGAGTCTTTCAGTGTCAGTATGTTCAGGTCATGTCTGCCAGTGTTTTCAGCTCTTAGCTGTCAAGGTTTATTACCTGTTCCTCCTGCCAGTTGTACTTGTCTGTTTTACCTGCCGCTCACACCTGTTGACCGTCTGTAATCATCCCAGCTGCTCTCAATCAGAAATCACTCTGCCCGTTATCTGCTGGACTCCAACTTACTGGCAGCTCCTCATGTGTGACGCTGCAAGTCAGTCCTGGGGTTTGGGTATTTATTAAATTCCAGTTTTTTTTTGGTTTGTTTTTGGATTTCAATCTGCCTTCCTGCTGCTCTGCACTTTCGGGTGCAAACCAACAACTACCAAATATGAATATCTTTTAAACCTTTTGCATAACCATTTTTTAAATAGCTGGTAAAACATTCACCTGTTTCAAGAAAACAGTTCAACTACAGATAAAAGCTGATGTTATATTTCTTTCTTCGTGAATCTTACGTTCTCCACAGAACATCTGTAACATTCCTTACATGAAAACAAAAATGATTTAAACTCTTTCTCAGTTGTGCTTCAGATTGAGAATTTTAGCGGTTCAGGTGCCTCTTCTGTTCCTGCTGTATAACACAGATAGTCTGTGGAGCTAAAAATGCTGAGAGACGCTGTGCATGAGCTGGGTACGATGGTGGATCTGAACAAGCTGAGAGAGACAGAAGACTGAAGTGTTTCTGACAGCTGAGAACTTTTAAAATACAATAGAGGGGCAGAGGTCGAAGCTAATGACCAAACAGACAAAAGCAAATGCTCATAGTTAGCAGAATGTTTGTTTTTGAAGATTAGAAACAAATACCTTTTCTTTCATCAGTGTTTGAACAAAAAAAAACTTGCAGCTAGGAGCATTTTCATAGTTGTCGAGTTGCAGCTGTTAATGATCCCACTGAGGCAAAAATCTTGTAATAAACTGGATTTTTTCCATGTATTTAATGCAAAAACTGAAGCCAGCACAAGTGAAAACTGAGCAGAAAAGCGACAGAACTTATGGAACTGTTGGTAAAACAGATCCTGCACATCAGTAGAGCTAGAAGCATGTATTGTAAATAAGTCTTAGCTACTGCCACTTCAGATTTTAGCTTAAAATTAAAACTGAGTTATAGCTGCTTTGTTTGGTTAGGTTGATTAGCTGTGGTGGTCATCTTGAATTCAGTTGACTCCAAAAGATTTTTTTTTTCTTTTTCACAATTTTACACTATAAGTGCCACATTAGTAGGCATTAGGGTGATAATACTTCATTCTTCAAATGGTACTTTGTCCAGTCTGTTTAGTTACACTATATATTCATGCCAATTTATCAACAAATACATCTCCAAATATACACTCACCGGCCACTTTATTAGGTACACCTTGCTAGGACCAAGATTTAATTTCCCACAGAAGCTTGTTCATTTGATGAGCAAATTGGTGCATAATTGATTAATGGGCAATGTCTCCAGATTGCTCTATTTTCAGTGAGAAGTAGTAGTTACTTATTTTATTCCGACTCTGTTTGTGCATGAAGAGTGTATTTGCACTTCATGTTCACTAAATAAGAAACATTTTTAATGTAGAGCATTTACAGTACAATAAGCCATATAATGTTAAGATTATAATAAAAACATTTATATCTTACATAAATTGAGTCATTAAAAGCTAATGTCTGAGACACTGTGGGCCAGAATCTATTTCCTTTTCCCATATTTATTGGCTCTGCATGCTCTCACACACAAACACACTCTGAACTTTCCCAAATTAACAAGAATCCAAATAAGAGAACTTCAAATTAAACAACTCTGCACCATAAGTTCAAGGCCCATAACTAGCCGCATAAATGAGAACTGCTGGGTAATTTTATAGTGTTTGTCTCTACGGTGCACTAAACTCCCTGCCTGCAACAGCACTGATGCTTTTTTAAAACACACCAGGTCAGATGCACACAAACAGACTGATAACCATACAGGTCTGTTGTTTTGTTTGATCACTACTGGTTTGTTGTTTGGACTAATTACAGCTGCATCACAGATGGTTTCCCACCAACAAAAACACAACAGCCTCCCACTTTGATGCAGGAGCAGTAAAAGAAATATCCTATAAAAGCAGCTCAGTGAGCTACAGTCCGTGCAATGACTGGTTTAAACTACGCGAAAGTATGAGTATGAAATATATAAAACGCTGGTCATATTGTGCCCTGAATCCTTAAAGCAATGCATATCACCTACCGTCTTTCATGCCAGAGTTTTAAATAAAGATCACCTTATGTTTAGAAGGGCCCTTGTGGTCAAAGCTTGTAAATAATGTGATGCACAGTCTCATGTGATATTGCAAGATATTACATGATCTGTTAGTGCTTAAAGTATGCGTTGAGGGTGATTCTCAGTTACCATCACACCAAGTTTTAGCTCAAGAACTGTGAGATTGACTAAGTTATGGCTATTTTTGTGTTTGTTAAGGACTATTAGCCGGGGCATCCATCTTAAATTAGATTGGCTCTAAAAATGAATCAGCTGTAGATGTACGTACAATGATTACATTTTGAGAGTTTTATTAAAATCTGTCCACTGATTCATGAGATATTTTGCTAACAGACAAACAAACAAACAATGTGCACACTTACAAACAGGGGCAACAACATTATTGCCTTTGCCTTCAGTGTTGGGCGGTACATATATTTTGGGACAGATGAGAGGAAAACAGAGTTCCAGAATAAAGAACCTTATCCCAATTGTAAAGCATGGTGGCGACTGTATCATGGTCTGGGCTCTTAGATTGACGCTGTGCATTAAAATGATTGATTCAAACTGGTGTGGTTGTTCAAGTTCATTCTTTTTCACACAAAAGACCGTCGCCACACACACTAGGAGGACAAACATACGTAAGGTGAGCAACTTTTCACAGGAAATTAATCAAATCTTTGGAGTTGTTTTTCCTCTTTATCTAAAGGTTTGACAAACTTTCAGGCACGGTTGCAGGTTTCTGAAAAAAAAAATCAGAATATTCAGTGGATAAAAGCTGAAACTGTTCATCTCCAGTATGTTCTCTGACACGTTCTTTAAGTTTAAAACCAGAGCGATTCCTTTAGCTGTCCTTTTTGTTCAGTTCCTCCCTGCTGTGTGCATTTTAACATAATTATTAGCATTTTGAAACATTCTTAGGCTGTTATTTTTGTTTGTTTTTCCCATCATGTTTGCCTTGCACAGGCAGATAGTTCCTCTACTGAATAATATAATTTTTATATTAGATAATACACCTTTTATCTAAGCAGCTGCAAACAGCAGCCATTTACTCTGTGAATGTTCTGTGAATGTGTAGCTTCCCCACCTGCCAGCTCAAATAAAGAGCAAAAAATGTACATTGTACAAATTTAGTGTCAGTTGCTTCAAAGACATTATGGTAATAAAAGTGAAAACATCATTTCAAAAGACTTTGTTGTATTGTACTTCTATAAAAGTATGGGTACAGTGACCATTCGAAGTAAGCGCACACAGAGAAGAAACAACACATCTGCCGCAAATGTTCTGAGCAGATGATTTATAGCAGCGCTGGAGAATTGCTTTTTTCTTCTGTGAACGGCAATAAACAGTTTCCTCATTCACAGGCATGTGGGCATTATTCTGCCTTAATAACTGCAATGTTTTTCAGTGAAATATGAGTCGTTTTTTTTTACGAGAAACCTCCGTTTCCTTTACAGTCATCCTGTATGGTTGTTAGGAGTTTAATAGAAAAGAATCAGTTTTAATAACTTCCACTGCTGTGTGGCTTTTACAAGTAAGTATTTTATTCAGTCAGTGTTGTGATGTTTTTAAATACGTCTTTATTTTTTCTTTTATGGCAGTTTTTCTTAGGTTGTGCTTTACATACTTTACTTTTTTTTTAAGAAGACAATGTCAACTCAGACTCTGCAGGATCCACACCCATCTTTAGTCTTTAACCGCCATATTTTACAAAACATGTAAAAGAGAATGAGCTATATAATAAATGTCATTACTGTTGCAGCTTGGACTGCTGTAAAGGTGCAGACCAAAAAGATTCTTACTTTATTAATCAAAGACAGATAATCTGAGAAGTAAACTCCACTAACTAAACTTCAATAGGGGGACATTTAAAGGGATTTGCAAATCAAGTCTCAAAGTGTGCTTGTTTAATGTCAAATAATGAGAATTACTGATATTAGTGAAGAGTTTGAGGTTCTTCATTTGGTAATAAATAAAATCAATGAGGAAAGCAACACAAATGTAATCGTCTGCCTTCGCCTTTCTGAGGCAGGTGATAGAAAGGATCTCAAATGAAGCATAGAGATGAGTGCCTAAAAACAGCTTTCTTACAAAAAATGGGTTTGAATCATAGGACCAGCAAAATGACAGAAATTACCCTCCATCCTGATGTGCACCTGTGCAGTAAATGCAACAATTTTCAACAGCACCAAAGTGTCTTTGTTGGTGCTGAAGCATTTTTGGATTTTGAATGATGATGGATTTTTTTTTTTTTTTTTTTTTTTAGCAGGGAGCAACTTTACTTGAGAAATGGCATTTCAGATTGATAACTGGGCCGGCAAGCAGTCCTGAATCTAAATCTGAATGAAAATCTGTGGCGTAAATTTTGAGAACTAAACGCCACCCAGCAGAAATGCACTGTCACCCGAACTATCAGAAAGTTGGAACCTGATTGATGAAGAATGGTGTTTTTCACAAGAGAAACTCATTCCTTAAATAATTCCAGTTGTCAGAAACAACAAAAAGGTGCAAATATACTAATTGTGATATTTTGCACTATTGCATGAAATAGTTTTGTGTTGTAAATGCCACTTGTTTTGTTTTTGTCTTTCTTCCTCCCTACAAAATAAAACATTTAAATAAAAACCTTCCTAAAGTGACTTTTTTTTGGCTGTAGTTGTATATATTGAGGTAACAGAGGTTAATTTCCCTCGCTTTTCTGCCTGCATGCTTAGAGCAGCAAACTGGATTAGAAGGACAGGAACTCGACAGCAAACACACAAAAAGCTGAGGAGTGAAAGATGAAGGAGATGACTTCAACAGGAGAAGAGCTGAACTGCAGCTCATAAACACAATAACAGACAAAAACTAATGTGGATAATCTTTTTACTTGTGTCTCTGTTAGCAAAATATCTCACCGCTGGACAGATTTTAGTGAAACTCTCTGGATGTACATCAGACAGGATAATGATGTGTTGTGTTTTACATGATGTGTATATTCTGTGTAATTAAAAATATGTTGATTGTTGTAATTAAGGATGGTTTAAATTATTAAGGAAGCTAATAAATACTAAGGAGTCATGAAGATGGGGTGGGTTTATGTACCTGTGGACTTCTCACTCCTTTTTGAACTAAATTAGCAAGATGGAGCTATACTTCAGTGTATTTTTGTCTACTTTTGTGATTATTTTTTTATATTCCTTCGTATGTTCAAAATAGTTCCAATCAAATCATCTAAATCTTATTAATATTTAAAGATGTTTTAACATTTAAAGATTTAGCTAACACAAAAATGGCCACAACTCAGTCAGCTAGACAGATATTGAGCTAAAATCTGCCGTGGTAGTAACTGAGAGTCATCTCCAACTCTTACTCTGACACCTCATGCAAGAGCTCACAATATGGCGTGGGATTGTGCATAACATAATTTACAAGGCTTGATCAAAACAGCTACATCTCCATTCCCTCTTATCATAAATTGATTTTAGTTTGAAACTCTGGCATGAAAGGCAGCGGGCGATATGCATTCACTGAAGGAGTGTCTTTTATTCTTCTTCTGTTGTAGAGTCTCATCTCGCATTTGTAAATGTTGGCATGAACTTTGTTTACTGGTAGTGATTTTCCTCCTCAAATTGCAGGAATTTTTACTACAGAATTAGACATTCATAATGCAAGGCTGCCTAAGAGCCTGAAGATATTGGTTTTCAGCCTTATCTCTTGCGTACAGAAGTTTCTCTGGCATCTCTGTATGATTTCATAACACCATGAGCAGAAAATCCCCATATTATAAGATAAATAGTACAATTAATCATACAGAATGATTTATCTATGTAAAAATATGACAATATCACTAATGTTCTTCAGTGTCACATGTTGAAAAAATGAGACTTATTAATTAAAGAGCTGATTTTGTCTTTCTTTATGACATTCTATTGCATCAAACATAAATTGGTAGCTGTTTATTTTGTTAAGGATGCCAATAATATTAGCATATTATAATTACTAAAATGATTTTAAACCTAAATATTCTAATGACCAAAAGGTTTGTCTGCAGCTCTGCTACTGTTCGTTGGAAATCAGTGGGTCTGGTCCTTAGGAGGGACACCTTTGCCCTGCTGATAAGACCAATTCAGCACCATGGCGGTCATCAATAGCCCCTGTGAGTGAAGCGCTGACAGAGCCTCTCTGTTCTGAAAGGTTTGCCCCTCTGTGCACACACAGAGGCAGCAGAGCGGAGCCAGAGCAGCTGGGTCCGCTGAGGAGAATCAGGGTTTGTTGAGAAGCTGGCAGGGGAAGATGGAGGAGACATGGTGGGTAATTGGAGCACAGCAATATCCGCCATCTTGGCTTGTTACTTTAATACCAGCTTTGATAGAGGTGAATGGGCTCATGAAGGGCTGCGGTGGAGCCGATAAACCTCGGAGGGCTTGGCTTTGTCGGGGAGACTCTTGGCACTCGTCGGGACTTCCTGGAGCTGGGACCTGGACGGGCACCTGGGAGTCCAGATGTCTCGGTGAGGAATCTCTGGTGGCATCTCTCAACTGGCATTAGAGTCTGTAGTGACATTCATCGCTCAGTCTGGCATAACTGAACCGGGAGAGTCGTGCCAGCTTCCTATCAGCCCCCACATATCTGGCTAAGCGAGCGCTGCTGGAAGTTGTGCTTCCTCGTGTGAGAAATGAAAAAGAAGAAGAAAAAAAAAACACTGCTGTGCTTTCCTGACACCAACAAAATGCAGGATTTGTAGTATCAGTCGCAAAACACAATTTTTTCTTGAAGATGCCACAGAAATACAAAACACCTTTCTGAAAGCATGGCAGCCGGTGCGCTTTGGAGATTAGAGCAGCTTTGAAGAATCTGTTTGCTTTTAGTACATAGTAATGTTTATCTGAAATGAGGCTGCATTAGGGAATGTTTGCTTCAAAACTACAAGCAAAGAGAGGAAATAAAGTCTTCACTGGATGCTTTAATACTCTGTCAAAGAGTTAAAGTATGTTATATTTGTGTCAGTCAGTTTCTTTCAGTGTAGGATTAGATTTGTGCCAATACAATCAGAAAAATACAAGTCTTACAGAAAATAAGGCAAAATAATGAAAAAAGGCAAAAGTAAAACGCTGTATTTAGAAAAAATATATATAAATAAATAAAAAACACAGTTACATAAATTATTGAGCTTTTATTAGTTTGACACCATTTTGGTTCAAGTTTACTTTGCTTCATTCTACTTTTATTTTAGGCTTTTAGTCTGAAAGTCATGTTTTGGTTTTGCTATTGAGTATTTTATTCTGACAGTCATGTTGGTGCTTCATATGCTGCTTTTAGCTCTCAGCTAGCCTTTTGCTACTTTTACCTTCTAACTACCCTTTTGATACTTTAGCTTTAAACTAGCTGTTTGCAACTTTGAACTCTTAGTTATCATTTGGCTACTTTTAGCTAAGGTTTTGCTTCTTTTAGCTTTAACAACTCAGTTTCAGCTTCTTCAAAAATGTCATTCATCGCATTTTCACAGAAAATGAAAATTTTCTAGTTGTAGTTTATTTTCTTTCAGACTTTTTATTTATTTATTTATTTATTTGGCACAAGTTTAATCCCATATTTAAGCCTGACAATGAGAACAAATAAAGTGTAAAAGCTTCCTTGGTGTCAGTATGATGTGAAAACTACAGAATGTTGTGCTAATTGTAATCCCCCTTCCTCACACAAAGATTTCCTGCCAGGCTCTGGTAGTTTCTTTTATTTCTCTACTGCGAAAACAACTTGAAAAATCACAATATTTCATGACAGCTCATAAACTCCACAGATGTCTTCAATTGCCCAGGGCCGCTCAGTTATCATCTTCTTCTATTATTCCTCCAAATTCATACAAATTCCACGCTTCATCTAACATTTAGTAGTGGTTTTCCTGACTAAAAATACATTTTCGCATCCATTAAGTCTCTCCTAAATCCTAAATGCTGCTTCAGTGTCCACGTTGTCCATGGACACGATTTGGGGACATGACGTGCATAGTTAGCTCTGATGATTTCAGTGCTAACAAGGTGAGGATTCTGCTCTAGGAAGTGCTAAAAGACCAGCCTAAAGCACGTTGATCCATGTGAATGAGAAAAAAAAATAGAGGAAAAAGAGGTGTTTAATGAGTCGTTCACGCTCTGTTACCTGCCTGACAGAAACAATCTCACTCACTCACCTAGTTTGCCACTCAGAGGCCTGTGTGTACAGGCTGCTAATTAGTACTGCTCCTGAATGGTCCCCGAACAAAAAGGCCTAAATCATTTTTGGATAAAAACTAGTACTGTTTCAAGGCACGTCTGAATCTTAATGTGGGCTTTTTAAAGTTGTTGATATTTGAATTGGCATCATTCTCAGTGTGGTTGTTTCTATTCAGCACTAGATGATGCACATCCCCTGCTGCCTTGCATAACAAAATTTTAAACAATGATCTTGTCTTATCTGTTAGCAATCAAAGTATGTGTTAGGGGTGACTCTCAGCTACTACCATACCAAAGTTAAGCTCAATATTTGTAAAACTGACTGCGTTATAGCCATTTATCTGTTTGATAAGGTCGATTCGCTGTGGCAGCCACCTTTAATCTGTCTGACTTTAAAAGTAAATCAGTTGTAGATCCGATGATTATGTTGGGAGAGTTTCATTAAAATTCCTGAGGTATTTTGCGAACAAACAGACAAACATGGGCAATTACGTGATCACCTGCCTTCATGGCAGTGGTCAATACTGACTGTCACGTTTGCCATTTTCACCTTTGTTTGAATGTTGC
>JAOXNZ010000098.1:17479405-17499736 GCA_028566095.1 Kryptolebias brasiliensis | reverse complement strand
GTTAAATTTTTTTTTAATTGAATAATCTTTGTTTAGTATTTTATTCTGATTTTTTGTACAAAATGTTTATTATTTGCCTTTTCTCTTTCTCCTCCTTCTTCAGGGAATCGGCCATTGATCTTCTTGTCAGCCAGAGTGCACCCTGGGGAGACCAACGCCAGCTGGGTAATGAAGGGCACGCTGGAGTTCCTGATGGGCTCCAGCCCGCTGGCAGCAAGCCTCAGAGAGGCCTACATCTTCAAGATAGTTCCCATGCTCAACCCTGATGGAGTTGTCAATGGAAAGTAAGTTCAAAGTGAGAGAATGAGATTACACACACTGACAACTTTCAAGTTTCCATTCATCTCCTGTACCTGGGCCTGCACGGTGGACAAAGCTTTATGTACATTACCACACATGAAATCTTGTCTGGAAGGATTCTCTAGCTGTGGCTTAGTTATCCTCCACTCTGTGCCCTTCCCCTCTGCCGTCTCCTTTCTGCTGTAGTCATCGTTGTTCTCTGAGCGGAGAGGATTTGAATCGCCAGTGGCTGAACCCCAATCCTGAGCACCACCCCACCATCTACCATACTAAGAGCCTGCTGCAGTATCTTTCATACACACAAAGGGCACCACTGGTATGACGTCTAATTAACTGCACTTGAATTACTTTGGAGGCATCTTTTTTCACTTTGCAGCATCATTTTTCATTAACCTCTTAATTCTGGTGTCAGTTCCTGCTGATCAGCTGCACATCCTATTCGGCTGCATGCCCACAGTATTTAAAAATCAATGTGAGTTTTATGACATTAATGCGTTCACCACAAACAACACCCTCTGCTGGCTTCGGTGCTACATTTTGTGTCAGCAGGTTGGATAAAGTGGGATGTCTTTAACGGGAGATTTGTTTACTACATAAAAGATGGCAGACACAGTCTTTAAAACTAAAACAATTTGTTTTGTTTTGATAATGCAGTCCCTTCTAAATTATTTTACTTTTTATTTATCAACAAAGTTGTTTTCTTTATTACTGAAACGCCACAGAATTTGTGGAAAAAAATATGCAAAGTATGCAGCATAATTTCTTCTGCTTCTCTTCTGTTTGTGTGTTTATGCGCAGGTGTTCTGCGACTACCATGGCCATTCCAGGAAGAAGAATGTGTTCATGTATGGCTGCAGCGTGAAGGAGACCGTGTGGCAGTCCAACATTAGTGCAAGCTCAAGTGACTTACAGGAGGATCTTGGATACAGGGTAAACATACACACACATGCACAAACTATGCTTGTAACTCTATAAAAGTCATAAATAGACACAGAATCTTACCTTCTAGAGTCAAAAGCTAATTCTCCATCAGGCCACCTTCATTTTTAGTTTTATTTCATTAAGGTTATTCTGCCACTCTTCTCATATTTTATTATTCAGTTTAAATTTAAATCAGAGTCCAGTGTCCCTCACTAAAGAGAAAGTTCTTGCACTTGTTTAATTTTTTTTTTTTATGTAGTCGGCTGCTTTCTATTGAAATATCTCAACTTTGCATAACATATTTTGCTCCCTGCTTAACTTTCTGCATATGCAGCAGTTTCTAATGAACCTCCCTTTTACCTCACCAAGTCTTTTTTGTTTAGTAGTTCAGCTTTGTTTAATTTTAGTCATTCCACACTTTAAAAACAACTCATTAACACCTTTGTATTAAAATTCTTCTAAAGCTGCATTTTTCCAAACTATTTTGTAAAACCCTATGTCACATTCAGTGATCTGAACATTATAGTAGATTATCATGTGTTGAGTTTACCTGAGTCTGGATTGTAGCTGTGTGCTAATAAACATTTTGAAAAATCTGGTTTAAAGACACAATTTGAGGGAAAATATAAAGGAGCCATTACATAAAATTTGAGATTTTTCATCTTGCAGATTTGTGTCAGCACACTTTTGTTGACTTAAAAAAAAAAACTGATGCTTTGAGCTCTGCAGTTTTTATTCTGGATTAGATTCTGTGGAAAGATGTGGAGAACAGACCAGAAAATTGCAAACCAAAACCAAAGCAACTTACTACAGATACATCCAAACCGGTTACATTTTTATCCTTTCTTCAAGCAGTCCAAGTTTAGTTCTGGCAAAGTAAACTAGAACACCAGCCAGTAGTGAACAAATTTGGGTAGCAGAAATATACACACTGAAGCTTTAAACATTTAGGCCAATGAGTAAAAAATTACTTCATAGCTGTTTTTTTTTTTTTATTGCAACTGCAGGGAACAAAACACTAACCCAGACAAACTCATCTACAAAATGTTATATTTTTCAGACACTCCCAAAGATCCTGTCCCAGATCGCCCCAGCCTTCAGCATGGCGAGCTCCAGTTTTGTTGTCGAGCGCTCCAAAGAGTCGACCGCCCGCGTGGTGGTATGGAGGGAGATTGGAGTACAGCGCAGTTATACAATGGAGAGCACACTCTGTGGCTGTGACCAGGGCAAATATAAGGTTGGTGTATAAAATTAGTTTTATTTGATATGAACAAATAATACTTGCAGAGCAAAAGTTACGACTATAACCTCATAAGTAAATATGCTCTTTGACCAGCTTCTATTGTAAGTAAATCAAGAAATGTTTTATTATATGTGTACAAACTAATAAATGAAAAACAAAAAAATCAAGCTAATCTTTTTGCCAATTTCCTAAATAAAAACTGTTTATTGAAACTAAAGAGAATTAGAGGGAATATCCCTGTAAATCTCACAATGTCCACCAGGTGGAGCTCTGGTTCCATTTGTTTATTTTTTTTCTCCTCTGTCTCTATGATTTGTTCCTGTCTGTTCTACTGCTTCCTTTTTGGCTTCAGTGTCTCCTTTTTTCCTTTCTCCCTCCATGTTTTCTATCCCAGCTGATTTCTTTCCCACTGAATTTATCCAAAGTCAATATTTAATATATTTACAGTTCAGGAGGTCCCCCTCGTTCTGTGCGAAAATATTTGGATGTGCAGGAGCTATTGTCCACTGAACTCTGACTGCATATATATGTATTTTATTTGGCCAGGCCAAGTTCAGATGTTTTTATTTCTGCTCCGGGGGATAAAGAAACATTATTCTTTTTAGGTTGAGCTAGAAGTCATCTTAGTGTGGGGTTGTAAGACTTCATACTTGTATTATTGAACAGTATCGGACAGATGTTCCTGGGGTTGCAGCTGTGTGTGCATTTGTGTTTGAACATGTGTGTTCTGAGAATTAATGTTTCTACATAAAAAAGATTTTCTTCAACTAATGCTTTGCATCATTGAGAATTGATATTTTTATAGATGAACAGTGACTCTATCATCTGGATGAGGACAAGCTCTAAAATCCCACAGTAGTTGGATTTCAGTTTGAACCAGCATACCTGAAATTTAAAGCACATACGGGTTTATGTGATTGTGTTTTGTGTGCGAGTTATTTGATGTGCGTACTCTTTCCAGGGGCTTCAAATTGGCACCAGGGAGCTGGAGGAGATGGGAGCTCAGTTCTGTGTGGCCCTGCTGAGGCTGAAGAGGTTGACGGGGCTCCATAATCACCAACATCTGCTGGATTTGGAAAGTGACATCATTGGGACACAGTCAAAAGCAGTCAGGTCTGTATGAGGAACCTGTTTTAAAGTCCAACACTTGTATATACTGTAACACACAATTCATGCAGGTGCTTAGAGATTCTCTGAACAAGCTGCATTACAGCTCAGGAATGAGATCTACGGATGTTTATAGATATATTTTTTAAATCTCGACGTTTCCACAAACTGCACTCAGTGATGGTCGGGAATGCATGTGATCACATTTTTTAAAGCAGGTAATTGCAAATGTATTCAGAGCCAAAACGAATCACCACCTACTTACCTGATGCTCCTTATAGTAAGAAGCAAGTTTCCTGATTATTCTGTGAATGCTACATCCTATCTATCTGAACCGCTATTTACACAGAACACCCCGCAGCTCACTGGTCCTAATTTCAACAGCAACCCTAAACAATTCATCACTGAACAAAAGACTTTGAGCTCATCCAGTTGGTCCTGAGCTCGTCTCTGTTAACAAAACCCTCTTGTTCTTATTTTAAACTAACACAGTTTTTGTCGAGAGATGTAATTAGTTGTTTCACATTGAACAAAGTTAATGGAAGAATCTGGAGTATTACTGCCAGGAAAGTTGTTTTCCAGACTTTCCTCTGTGTTTCTGCAGACTTGGAGTAAATCGAAAAGTTTTAAAGTCTGAATTTGCATATCTTTAGTCAACAGAAACTAATTATTTAGTTTTCTCCCATATTTCATCTAAAACATGGCCACTTGAAATGTTTGTCAGAATATGCAATCATTGCATTTCCAGCTTATCTGAGAAATGTTAATTTGTGAATCTGTAATAACCTCATTCAGGACATCTGAATGATGAACACAGAGGGCCTCAGACCTTCTACTGTACTGTCCTCATGTTTTGGCCTCAGCCGACTGTGTGGTGAAGCACTGGTGATTATTTTCATTTTGTGTGAAGATGGCAAATCACTCGAGCCGTATTGTCATGCCAAGTGTGAACTGAAATACATAAAACTCTTCACTTCTGATTGTCAAGGGTGCATGTTTATGTGTGGTGTAAACAGTCCCTGTTGTTCCTGGTTAAAATTTAAAATCCTGGATGATTTTCTTTTTCTTTCTTACACTTGTACATTGGTCTCTAATCTAAAAGGCACAACATTAACGCTGGACATGCATGCGTCTGTGGTTAGGTGTGGGTCCTCTTACGTTCAGTCTAAACCCAGTTATAGTTTGCACAGTCAGTAATGTGGGACTTGTAAAAACAGCCACTTTATTGCACCTAAGAAACAAATGAAGACCTGCATATGTGCAGTGCAGGAGTGAACATTATTGGAATTCTATCAGTTTTACTCCCCTGTGGAGGTTTTCAGGGCCACGTCTTGTGGTCGGCACACAGGGCTGCACAGTGTGGATTAAATGGACATTGAACATGTAAACTAGCCTGCCCCTCTGCATGACCAGAATAAATTTGCATGCAATTATAGGCTTAAGTACCAGTCTGTTCAAAGGCAACTGCACTAACTGTGTTCATAATTCAGCTGTATGACAAAGACTTATCTTATTGTTCTACCTGGGATAATGCACGTCTTTGTAGTGTTTATATCTCTGTTTCACCATAGTTGCTTTGTACTAGAGTAAAGGTAATAATTCTTTAGTTTTCCTAATTATGACAATACTGTAAACATACTTTGAAAAAGGTTAAATCTTCCAGCACTTCTTTAGTTACCACAAATGCTTAAATGAGAAAGTCACAAAACAGAGAATTTAAATCCTTTCACTCCAAATGTAGAATCAAATTCTGAAAACCTGTTCTTTCTAAAAATTGCAGTTGGATCTAGTTATTTAGCAACTTTCTCCATTTTTTAAGAAAGGTTTTAGAAAGTGAGTCAGCACAACTCATCCTTTAAAAAAAAAAAAAAACTTACCACAGAGTTTCGCAGGGCATCTAATTGCCTTGATTGAAATTACCAGTCAAGAAAAACGCGGTCCAGACAAGATGTTCTTCATTTAGCACTGCCACTTAATTATTAAACTTGGTCAAACACATGCTGTGACCACAGAGGTTAGCTTTGTTTCTTTTTATTTGAGATTGTCAGGAGTCTCTTCTCTAAAAAGAGAATGATTTCATACACAAAACTCACTTAATGCTTACAAAATTCTGCTGGTATTTTCCAGTGTGTCTTTCTTAGTATCATCCTCTACTCTTATATTGATATATTCATTTATTATTCATGTGTTTGATCATTAAGGGACTCCAAAAGTGTTCATGTGGGTACCCTCTGGAATTGGTTGCTCTCATCCTTGAGTTATGGTTTTACCCACAGCCTTGGTCTGTGCTTAAGGAGGCAAACATAATCCAAAAAGCTGGTAAAAGAAGGAAACTGTGCAAACATGGGGCTTCCTAACTGATTACCACTTACTTATAGCTAACTGTACTGGGACTTTAGGAGGAAACAGTGTATAATAAGCGCTGACACACACACACTTACCGCAACACACAGCAGAAGAACACACAGAAAAAGGATGAGCGCACGTCTGCCTACCTGTTACACAACTAGAGAGTGTCAGCACGACACAGGAGGTGGTGTGACAGTGACAGTCATGCAGTAAGAAGTGTATTTAATCACAGCTGACACTGAGGGAAGAGGCGAACTGCTGCTCACTGCCTCAGAGTGGAAGGGTGGCATTAATTGATTAAGTCATAAAGTAAGGAAATGCTGCGAACTGAAGCTGAGCCTCGGCATATCTGAACATCTGTCAAGTGTGACCTGCATTAAACCCCGAGCAAATCGGTCCACACACCTTAATGGCCTCCACAGAGTCGTATTTGTCCAGTTTGTTGATGTGGTTGGTGATGCTGGTGTTGAGCGGCGCGGCGGAGATGGGGTGGATGACGGTGGCGTCGTGAGACTGCTGCTGGTAGCGCTGGCAGTAAGAATAGACGAGCAGGGTGACCAGGCAGCCGAGAATGGAGCTGCTGAGCCCCACAGCAATCATGTGGAAAAGGTTGAAGTCTGAAAGCAAAAGGAGAAAAGCTTGAACAAGAGACTGAATGTATTTCTGTAGTAATTCATACAGTGAGTTAATTGAAAGGGTCATTCGTGTAACAATATAGCTCTCTGCAAGAAAGAAAACCTTCAGTGTTGTTAGAATATTTATTACTTCCCTTTCCTCTTTCAGCTTCACTTTTTATATCAGGTCTTCAGGTCTTTTTAACATAATATTAATGAGTGAGAACATGACATAATAATGATGAAGGTTTCTATGCATTATTGCAGCACTGAACATACATTTAATGCACCTCATGTTTTATTAAGATAAATAATTCCTGCTAGTTGTATAAAATTTCCAGCAGTATTGCGTGCGGCATCCCTGCAGCAGACACATGCAAAAGAACAGTACATAACTCTATATAAAAGATGAATGTAGCCTATTATTATAAAGACATTAAGACAATGGGCTCCTGACTTATATATATGCTCAAGTTAACAAAAGGAAGAGACTGCTATGGCCACAAAAAAGACTAGGAGGAAAATATTCTATTTTTCTAGCTCTGTGAGCTCTGTAAACATGTTCTTAATGAGTGTATGAGGTTAATTGCTAACTGAACTCAGTAGAAATTAGTTTCTGTAGCTTGAAGGCCAATCCTTTTTATAATTTCCTGTTTTGAGATGGTGCTGGCCTGGGGTTCTGTGAAAAAAAGTTATGAACAATTAATATTCTACCTGGTATAGATAGCTTTTTTGAATGACCTCAAGTTTGGTGAAATAAAATGTAATTCTGACCAGATTGATTAGCTAACAGCTGGACCAAACTTGCCTGGGAACAGAGTTAATTGCTGGCATCTTAAAACAACTCAAAGAAATCTCATATCAGAATAACTTTATTCCTCCAAAAAGGAAATTGCTTCTCTTACAACTCAACATACATGCACAAAGCAACAAAGAGCAGTCTATATAAAAGCTATATAGCTATAAATATAGCAATAATATACTGTAAAGCTTTAGCTTGTTAGCAAACACTATTTTATAAACCTCTAAATTAGTCAGAGATAAAGTATTTCTCTAAACTGAGGTAGTTTAAAACGTTATCTACATCTGGTAACATAATAAATGTTCATAATTTTTCCATAGAACTTCATTTAAAAAGATCTGAAATATTCCTTAAAGGCTTTAAAACATGAGATCACATTTATTTGATATCATAAGGCATGATAGATATATATATCAGGAGCAAACTAGCTAAAAAATCAATAAAGGTTCTGGAAAGGGTTAAAGTTAAACCAAAAAGCTGGGAAGTATTGAACAAATACATGACATCAAACATAAAAAAAGCATTTTCTATTTGGATCATTACTTTTCACCTAATTCTTTTATAGTATATGATCTAAAGATAACAAAGAAGACAGGTAGAAATAAAAAAGGCTGAAAGGTATTTAAAATATCTTTTTTTTTTAATCAAATAATAAGCAAAAGATAATCAAACAATCAAACCCTAATACAAATGTGTTCATCATAAAAGTAAGTTGATTTGATTATTGAATTAGTGATGGATGTAAAGGACTATAATTCCTCACATACAAGTTAAACTTAGTGCCTTTCTGTCTGAGTTCATATGCTGCTGTGCAGGATTGAAAAACTACCTTGTTAGCTGGAACGTGTATTATGCCAGGTGCTATTTGCCCTCTCTTTTTTTTTTCTCTCGCTCACACCCACACCCACACACACACACTCTCACACACATAGAGACATAAATTACCTCCACAGCGCCTCTCCTCCTGACTGGAGCGTGCAATCGAGACTTCTAACAGAGAGGAAGAAACACACACAAAAACCCCAGCAGTGTTAGAGCCGAAAAAAACTTTCACACGCAACCCTCCCTGTTTTCATGACAAATTGTTCTCCTGAAGGTGAAGATGAAAGCTGTTCTCTATACAAAACAGATAATCGTTAAAACTCTGCAAGCTAATCAAAGCTGTGGCACCTGGAGTAGTTTATGAAAAGTATCAGTTCCCATTAAAAGGAAATGAAGTACAAGATGTTGCTAATGAACCTTAATGGACTGCCTTTCCCATAAAAGCGGATGGATGGTAAGATAAAAAGGCAAATGGGTAATTCTGTACCAATCTCCGAACATTTTTTATGAGTATTATATCCTCAGTAATTAACACAGAAGGGTTACAAACATGTGCTTTAATCAAACATTTATTCTGTCAGATTATTAATTATCTCATCTGAAGTTTATACGTGATCATACTCTTCGAATACCAAACATTTAACAAAAATATGCAATCTTTTTATATTATTTATGTTGTTTTTGGTACCAGAATGTCAAACACACAAATATATGTCCTTTGTTAAAGGGAGGGGATTTAATGATCTTTGTTTAGCAGAGATCAATTCCTTTCTGTGTCTCGCATTACTAATTGTCAATAAGAAGATGCCTGTGCAGACGTCAATACTAATGGTGTGAGAAAAGATAGGAGTGTGTGGAGTAAATATAGGAACATTTTCTCTACTTTCAGCTTTTCAAAATGGGTGAGTTTGAATAATTACTCTTGTCTTTATTGAATGCAGGAGTTTTTCTGTTCAGGACAGGAGGGTATGACTATTTCTAACCAGCTACGCTCGCTAATATCAAAAGAAAAAAAACATTACTGTAAAATACTCATGTAAAAATTGAAAAGCTTGCCATTCATGAAGAAAATAAAAGGAGATAGTTTAGCAAACAGCAGGTTTGCTGTCAGCTACCAGTTGGGAGTTCTTGTTGATTGTGATTGTAGTAGAGGCAGGGGGATCTCTGTGATTTCTGCTAACAAAACGGAGATGCAAATTTTAAAAGGCCTCACTGTGAACACCTTGATACAAGCTGCATCTGAGGCAGGAAACATTCCCTCTTGATTACCCATTTAGCACAAATAGATGGGAACTGATTTTGAAAAGAAAACTGAAATGTTTTTTCTTTTATTGTACAAACTGGAGAAAATCAAGTTGAACAAAATCCTCTGAACTACATGATAAAGCTGACAGTAAGTTAATAATAAAAATGCGGGTGAACAGACAAATCTATCTAAAAAGGGTAAGAATGGATGATACAAACAAAACACCTGAAATATACTGTTTTGTTTAATGTATAATCATAACTATAGTTACTCTGGTACAGGTACATTTTTTTTATTTTATCCTATCTCGTCTATATACGTGTATTTATTCATATTCTTATTTCAACTAATACTATGACACATTGCAGAATATTTTAGACTTTCCAGGGCTTTAACAGTTACAGCCCAGGACTGAATCCAAGCACGCTTGCTACATAACTGATTTGTCTGATTGTACTCAGTAAACTGTTAATTTTGGCATCACAAATCTAAATTGAACCAAAAAGAAACTGAAAGCAAAATCATTAAAAGCCCCAATAACACTGAATACATTAGAATGTTTTAAGAACGTACTTTGCCTACCACCAACAACGTGTCTAAATGCAACTTAACACAGATTTTTGCCACCAAACTGTGCCTTTTTTGACTCTATTGTAAATTTTTGGACCAGTATCGACGCTGAAATGTGGGAAAAGCCTTGTGTGAAAAGAAAGTGCGTTTACCTTTTCCAGTTTTTAGACTTCCTTCTGTCTGGGGTAGATTTATTCCAGAGGCTTCAAAGTTTTCTTTGAATGATTTTTTTCAGTTTGACTTTGTTTGGATTAATCTTTGTTTTGATGCTGTAAGTCATTTTTGCAATTTTATTTCCTGTTTTATTATTTTGAATCATTCCTCGTGACCTGCCCAGGATTATTAATCAGCACACCCATTCTTTATTTTGTGATTCCCCCACTTTTGTATATGTATTTCTTGGTTTCATTTCCCATTGCCAGTTCCTCCATCTACATTATAGGTCAATTAGTTTAAGTCATGTTTTGAAGCTTCCTGTTAAAGCAAATAAAGTTAATCTGAATCCAAAACCTGCTTGCCTGCCTGCATTTGGGTCCTGTTGCACTACAAATTGTGACAAAAGTTTCATATTTGGTGTTTGGGGGCCCCTGTAAGTTGTATTTTTCTAGTTTTAGAATCTTGCATAGTAGTTATATGGGTTCAAAACTCGTCTCTGATCTTCTGTTGCACCAGGTCATCTGGTTTAAATCTGCTCTCTGAACCAAACATGCAGAAGCTGCATTCAGATTTATGCACCAAATATTTGGAACAAACTCCCAGAAAACTGCCGGACCTTCTTTTAAAACAAGGTTGAAGACGTTCCTGTTCGCTGCCGCCTTTGATTAAAGCAAAGAATTATTTCATGCTGTATTTTATATTACTTTATCTTTTATTCCAGCTCTTAATTAGAGCTAGCTTTTAATTTTTAATTTTATAAAATGTTCCTTCTTTGAGCGTCTGTAACTTTAAACTTTTATCTTTCCGTATGCTTTTATTATTCTTTCGCACTCTGTCAAAATGTTTTTACTGGTATATTTAAAGCACTTTGAGTTGCTCCGTTGATGAAATGTGCTATATTGCCTTTCCTTGCCTACATTTATTTTCAAGACATTGGTGCACCTTATTTTTTTTAACAAATAACAAGAAGCACACCCACTCATTCAACACTGAAAATAAGATTGTCATGGAAACACAGATGTCAGAGAGCAGGTACAAAAAAAACAGAAAACCTTTTTCTTGTTTTGTGGTTTGAATAAAAAGAAAAAAAAATGCATTTAGGAATAGTGCAAGGTGTGTTCATGAAGTTAAACTTGTGTGTAAAGTCATGCAGGAGTGCTTAAAACTTGTGTTTTACTAACTGTGTGTGTGTATGTGTGTGAGAGAGATCACCTGGTATGAAGTTGGAGTCCGAAGAGCAGGGCCGCGTCTCACTGCTGTTTCCTGAGCACTGGTTTCCAGTGGGGAAAAGAACATCGCAGTGACGCACGCGCAGCTGGTGACCACTGGAGTCACAGTGGGACCACTCGGACCAGCTGGACCATCTCTCTGGAAATAGCATTGACAGCACATCTCACAGCCTGTCGAGTGTGCGTCTATTTGTGTGTCTGCATTGCACTGAGTGACTTTACGTGTATTAGTGATGCATGAATGCCCTTTGAGTGGCTGAGCAAAACAACAACAAAATCCCTCCACTGAACATATGATGGATTAGCAGCTGTGTATAAGATCTCAGCAGCTTCTTTTTGTACCTGGACAGCCCTGTGTGTTGCATAGCGCCTCCTCGGTGTGCAGACCCAGGCAGATGTCTCCTCCGTAAGCTGGTGGAGGGTTGCTGCAGGTCCGCGTCCTCATATAGTGTCCCCCTCCACACGTCACGGAGCACTTGGACCATGAAGACCAGCATGACCAGCTGCCATCCACTAAAACCAGTGATATTAGAGCCAAACTGTTAATACTTTAAAACTAAATGAGATGGTTTTTATTGTGAATCCAGGACAGAAGTAAGTGTGGCGGTTATATTTGTTTAATGCACCATGACGTAGACATAAACAATTCTGAATCAATTTAAAAATGTCAAATATTGATTATTCAGTGTTAATAATGTCATGTTGATGAACACAAAATGTGGAACTGTTCCTGAGATGCACACAACAAAGGGAGAATGAAGCTGATTGAAGTTCTGCTCCAACTAGTTGGAGAAATTTCCACAAGTTTGCAGAAAATTACCACTAGTAAGTGTTTGTTTAACTAATGCACCTCAGTGCTGAACTAGAACAACCAAATGCACAACTAGTGCAGCAAAGTTGCAAAATAGACAAGTAAAATGAGTCACAACATCAAGGTTATTAAATGCTGTCAGTACTCAAATGGCTTGCTATACACACTTTAACTCACACAACCACATCAGGGAATAATAAAGATAAATGAAGCATCCAGATGTGTATTCTTATTTGTCCCTTTGTGCGGCCCCAAGTGCCAACAAGAGATCTTTAAAGGATGTGTATATTTATGACACTATTAACACTCAGACACACATGCACATGTAGTAAAAGAAGATGATGAGGTAGAGGAGTAAAAAGAGCTTGAAAATGGTTAAACTGTTCACTTGAACCAAAGCAGAGGTAAATATCAATCTCCAATTATCTGCTTAAAGCCTCACTTCATTGTGGCAGCGAGAAATCCTCGTCTCCAGTTCCTTTTAAAGACCTAAAGATGGTTGGCGGCACTAAACAGGTAATTGAAGTTGGTGAAGCTTTTTGTCATCTCTGTGTAATTTCTCTATCACAGAGTGACACATAAGTCGATTCCTGGCTCTCGATGAAGGATCGCCCCATCTGAGGCGCAGACGCAATAAAAACACAAATTCATTTGTTTCCAGAGCAGATGGATGGAAGGCATAACACCCTTTTCTCTCCTTCTCCTCACAGCAAAGTAACACGTTGAAAAAGCTCTGGATTAGCCACAGGAGGATTACAATTGGTCTACGAACACGGTCTGCCAGCCTCAAAATAATATCTCACTTTCAGAGGGGTGCTAATTGAGCACACATTAGTATTCATTGCTACTCAGGCTGGGTTAAGTTGGTTCCTTTGGGGGACAGGAGAGTGGAGTTTTTCCATCAACACACTGTAACTGCGCTATTATTACAGGAATAGGTGCGCTACTTGTATTAACACAAAAAATGGCACAAAAAATCCTCTTCATATGTCATTTTACTCAAAGGAAGCACTTTAATCTGCCTGAATGAAGCAAATTTGATGCTCTTCAATCTTTTCAAAATTTGGTGATGGCTTTCCTTTTTAACGGCGATCCTCAAGCTGCCGCAGTGCTGAATGGTGGGCATTTCACTGAAGGAAATAGGAACCTGAAAGAAGTGGGCTGATGGCCGTTTAGCATCTTGTCTATTTTGTTTGGAAGAAGTTTTAAAGATGGTTCGTGGGTGTTGGTGACGACGCACAGATCCAGGCTTTCAGGAAAAGCCTTTCTCCAGGGGGGCTTGATTACTAATCATCTGAGACGCCGTCATGCTTGCCTGTTTGTCGCTTGTGATAAATACCAGGTGGGCTTTATACCAAACTAAGTGCTGGATTTCCATTTAGACAGCTTACTTCTCTTGTCAGACGGAGTATTCTTTTAATTAGAAAGCTTCCTCTTGCCTTCCTCTGCAATACAAGTGTTGAAAATACATTGTCTCGGGGCTTTTCACAACAGAATAAGGCCTCCCGTAGCTGGCAACATAATTACACAGCAATAGTAATTACAAACTAAAGCGCCACAGGGATCGTCTCTTTGATTCTTGGGCTAAATTGGGGTCTTCTTCACGCCTCTTATCTGCAACTGATTTCTTTTTGTGGGCTCAAATGAGTTGGTAGGTCATTTGTCTCTGTAATTCTTTATCTTGTAATCAAGAAGAAAAGGAACATGTGGCTTAAATATGGTGTGGAGAAGTGTGTATTTATCTGAACTTGCTGTGGTATTGGCTCCTGCTCTTGTAACTGTTCTTATCTCTGTGTGTCTTCTGCTCATTGTTCCAGTGTTTATGTTTTTTTTTTAAATCCATGGGAGTCTTGGTCACTAAAGGGGAAACAGCAGGATGTGTACACTTTTCTCACCTGGACATGGGGTGATGTTACACTCCTGATACTCCTGTGCTGGGCCCAGGCAGGTCTGTCCTCCATACCGGGGCTCAGGGTTACTGCAGGTCCTCTTTCTGCTCCGAATTCCTCGGCTACAGTCTCTGCTGCACTGAGACCAGGAGCTCCAGGCTGACCAGCCACCATTCACTGTGTGGCCCGAGATTCTTCCCAGACGAAGCACCTCTCCTGATGGGTAAAGAGACATGGGAAAAGACTTCTCAGCCTTCTTGCACAGCGTTTTATGTCTGCTGTGTTTCAGCCTTAGGAAAACTTTTCCTAAATAAAAATAAAAGCTGTGTTATTTAAGACACAAAAATATATCTGTTCTTCTTTCATGGCAGCAATATGTACTTTTACTCTCATAAAACAGCAAAATATCAATATGAGCTCCTTATGAAAGTCTAGGCAGAATTTGTGCCTAAAGAGCAGAAAGCACAACTTTTGGTTTGTGTTTTTACTCCCAATAGTGTTGTAAAGAAAAACATTTTTTTATTAACCGAGGAATTATGAAACTGAATCTTATGATTAGTTTACACAATAATCAAAAAATAAAAATATACCACTGTATCTGATACACAGGAGAGCAGAGGATGATAATTTCTATTAAAATTACATTTTTACTTCAGCTCTTAGCATGGTTTTATGGACAATAACGTCAGTCTGTTGTCTGGTTTATGATCCTCGCAGAGTTTACTATTTTTGGCATCTGACAGATATTGACTGTAAGCTGCCAAACCTGTGCAGATCTCCACATGCAAAAAAAATAAAAAGAAAAGATAAAAACTTAACAGGAACCCTTTCTCTGAACCTGCTTCACTTCTACTTTTACAAAAAATAGCACCATCTTTAGCTTGCATCCTTCTGACCAGGGATGAGATGCCAGCTGTGATATTTGTGAAAGCTTGTTCCAGGCTTTTGTTTTGATTGTTACTGAATACTGTTTCTGACAAGCACTAAACAATAAAACCAGCCTGAGTGCATCTGCATGTTCTTCAAGGAATATTTTTTGACATTTTATCAACTTGAAGGTGAATGGGCTCATCATCACATCAGTAGAACAAGATTTAATTTCCCACAGAAGCTTGTTCATTTGACAAGCAAATTGGTGCATAATTGGTTGATGGGCAATGTCACCAGATTGCTCTATTTGCAGTGAGAAGTAGTAGTTACTTATTTTATTCCAACTCTGTTCTGGTTTGCGCATGAAGAGTGTATTTGCACTTCATGTTCACTAAATAAGAAACATTTTTACTGTAGAGCATTTATGTACAGTATAAGCACAGTATGAATAGTATAAACCCCTCAGCTTAGCTGTTTGCATTGATTTTTTTCTAACAAGAATGTTTTTATTTCCTGCAGTTCCATAAAAAGCACCAACATCAACAATGACATCAGAGTTTGATGCTTCATCCTCAACTAAGAAAGTAAATGTGTTTATGAAAACCCACTCAGGGGGGGCTGGGACTCCGGTGTGGAAACAGTTGCTCTGATTTTTTTTTATTCCAATAGAAATGTTTGATTTCTGAATAAATATCTATGACATTAGGATATTACTTAGAATCCAGATGCACTTTGTTTCAAGAGTTATTTATGAAACTTTATCATGCAGACAACTTCCTGTAGATTCTGGCCTTCTTAATTCACTCATTCTTTTCCTTTTATGTAATGGCTCAATGCATTTTCTTTAGTCACCTTTATTCCTAGCAGCTGAAGTTAATTTTTCCTGAAGCAGAGGAATTCAAGTTTCTGAAAGTCTTGTTTACCAGTGATGGCTGGATGGAAATGAACTGAAGGATCAGGGTCTTCTCTGGAGTCTCTGGTCTGTTGGTAAAGAAGGAGAAGAGCTGAAAGGCAAAGCTCTTGATTTACTAGTCTGTCTACCTTCCAACCCTCACCTATGAACTTGAGGTATGGAGGTATGGATTATGACTGAAAGCACAAAACCTCAGATACAAGAGGCTGAAATGAGTTTCCTTCTTAAGGCAATTGGGCTCAGCTTTTGAGAAAAAACAAAAGAGGAGTTCCTTTATCTGAGAGGAGCTTGAAGTAGAGCTGCTGCTCTACTTCGAAAGGAGTCAGTCGATGTGATTCAGACATTTGTTTGAGACACCTCCTGGACACTTCCCTCTGGGGGTTTTCTGGGCACTTCTCACCAGGAGTTGACCCTGAAGCAGACCTAGAACTTGTTGGAGGGATTATGAACCCTCTCCGACCTGCAAACGCCTTGACATCCCCCAGGAGGAACTGGAGAGTGTTTCTGGGGAGAGGGATGTCTGGGTTTTCCCCCTGGACCTGTTGTCTTCATGACCTGACCACAGACAAGTGGAGGAAAATGAATCTATGGATGGAAGACAAAGTCTAGTTGACTTCCTAGGGTAGCTATGTCCTGGATAACTGAGGATCTCCACCAGTATTAAGCTATTTTGTCAAACACCTGGGTGTATCAGCTGACACCTTGTTTTAGATTCAAATGTTCCTCTTAGAGCTAACAAAATGACCATCTGCCTGCTCCGGTGCTGATACACAACCCAGTGCTCTTATTCAAGAAATTTTCCTAAATATTAATATGGAAAAATATGTACTTTACATATTTACACAATGCTTTAGATTAAAATAATTAATCTACAACCTAACATTTATCTGAAGATTTAGTAGGTATTTAACAATTGAAGACAATGACCAAAAGCATATAGAAAATGTGTAATGCATTCATTTAAACTGTAGATAGAGACAGAGCTAAAGTACTCGAAAATTACTTAAAAATACTGATTTTCCCCAAATGCAGCAATTTAAAATTTTTAAATTTTCTGCATTTCAGGAAGTGTTAAAATTTAGAAATATTAGCTGGAATTATAGAAAGGATGGAAGGACTAGTATTTAATTTACCAGCCACAATGACAACAACTTTGTCTGCTTTTACACTGATGCTAGAATATTTATGATTTAATTAAATAATAAAAACAATATTAGTCAAGCAAGTGGTCCGATCTAATATTTGAAGCACAGCTTCTTGTTTGCACTTGAATAACATTTTCATGTCTTTACTTCTGGTCAAGTATGGTGGCAGTGTTGCATTTGTGCTTTTACTCAAATGAAACTTCTGCTGCAAACTTTTCTCCACTGTCTGAATGTAATTCAGGACTGAGCATCCTTTGACCTGGACTTCAATCTGTTTGTTCACCTTCTGCAACATCTTTTCTGTGTGGCCTTCATTTTCCGACTCTGTTCCGTGTCGGAGTCAAGAGTCACCAGCAAAGTCCAGGAGGGTTCTGACCCAAATTCTGCCACAGTAAATCCTGACAGTACATCACTTGTACTCATCAACCTACTTAAACCCAACCGAAGAGACCATCTCCTCCACTGGCACCGCTGCTCACTGTCAGCACGGCTGAAAACCAGTAAAAATCTAAAATTGAACTTGGTGTCATAAATCATGTGAACAGATGAAATTCATTATTTCTTCACAGCCCAAATTTTTTTTTTAGATTTCTGGAGCTGGAGTTGGTGAAAGTTGAGGATGTACAGTCTACATGCTCACTTACTGAACAATATCAGCTAGGTAATTTGTGTACTCTCATCTAAATCTAGTCAAGTCGTGGATTCCTAATGAAATCTGAAAACATAATTTCTATTAAGCTGTAATTACTGCAAGCATTAATTAGCTCTGTGGAAATGCGTCTTGTGTTGAGAGGCACACAGCAGAATGGAGCAGAGAGCTTCTGGTGTTTTTGAACAAAAAGAGTGAGCCCATATGTTTGAGCGAATGATAATCACCTCCACTCATATTACTGTCACTGCCAAAGCACTTTTCTGATGATTTAGCCATTCACCAAAGCTATACACTGTAACATTTAGGACTTTTATTCAGGTGCAAATCTCCATTTTGCACCTGTGCTCCAGCTCAGATAAGACAGGGCAGATCATTTCAGAGCTGTTCAGACAGAAGAAGCATATGGATCCCTGGTTTCAGCCATTCAGCCAAGCCACAGAAACCTTTTTCTTCCATTCTCCTGTTAATCTTCTGATTTTTCTTTTTTACAATCTGCCTGATTTTCCTTATTGCTCCATTACTCTGTCTTTGTCATTATTATCCTCTTCCTGCCTTTTGTCTCCTCTTTCCTCCCTTTGTCCTCCAGTCTGGCCTTGCTGTTTTGTCAGTGTGCTCTTTTCACTGACAGTTATCATGGCGCGTCTGCTTTGTATTCTCAGAGAGAGGACGGCATGTTTACCCAGCGTAAATCCTCGACCTCTTCATAACTGTGCCCGACCTTGCCGGTGCACAGGCCAGCTCACCCCCGGCGTCAGGCTGCCTTGAGTGCTGACAGGCCCATCGAGGACTCCGGGGCCCTTGCTCTTTATCGATTCCGAGGAGGCAGTGGCACAGACAGTCCTCACTGCCTCTGTGACCTATACTCTTTATCAAGCCCTCTGGGGCTGAAGAGACTGGACCACCACTCTAAAGGCAACATCATAAGCATGAGCACACAGACTATGAACAAACACATGTGCACACACAAACACAAATATGCCCAAAAGCAAACACAGATCTTTAATTAAGGTGCTGCCAATAATACATTCATTGGATTTGGCTCACTTTGCTTGCACGAGCGTTACCTTAAGACTGCTCTCTGATGTACTTTGCATTTTGTCTGTGCTGCCCTCCTGTTGCCAAAACAAAACAGCATGGCGCTCTGCTTCTCAAATGGGTAGTGACTGAATCTATTGATCCACACAAGAGCCACACGCAGCCGGAGAGAATTAATCCTCACTCTCCTGACGAGATGGTTTCACCCGAGATGAAGGGCAGAACATCCAATCGTCCCCACCGCAAAACACATCACACATCAAAAAGAAGAAAAAAATAATAATCTACCTGCATTTGCTTGACATCACACACAACTCAAAGGAGAGAAAATAAAACAGCAAGCAAACTCAAACTTGTCTATGTGCAAAATAAAATAAGAGAATTAGAGGGTTCTGGCAGAGCAAATACATGAGCAAAGATCATGTATCATATCGTCAATCACAGAATGCATATTGCCTGCTAGAGTATGTGTTTGGGATGATGCTCAACTACTACCACAACAAATTTTACCTTAATATCTGTAAAATTGACCAAGTTATAACCATTTCTGTGTTTTCTAATTTCAGTTGACTGTGGGGGCCATCTTAAATTAGGATGACTCCAAAATTTTATAATTCATAGTTGCACACCCTCTGATTGATCCAGTGTTACATGAGAAACTTTGCTAACAAACAGAGATGACTTCAGTAGTCAATGGCAAACTTTTAAAAAACAAATCTCTCTTGATCTGTGAGCGCTTAGAGCGTTTGTCATGATTTGTAGAATTTGGACCCATGAATGCAGATCACGAGAGGAGCTCAAAGCTAAACTTAAAGATTTATTTAACAAAACAGAAAGGCTGGCGAGGCAGCAAAAACTTACAAACTGAACTTGGAGGCACACAAGGAAAACCCGATGGAGCGTGAAGCAACAACGATCCACTGGCGAGAGGTGGTGACTGACAGAAATATAAGGACTGTGGTTAATGGGAAGAGTTACTGCAACTGTGACTAATGAAACCGGGGACAGGTGTAGATGGGCGTGGCAGGCTGACTGGAAAAACACTGACTTTATGGCACAGCGGAGAAAACAGGGAAGCAGGAATAACAAAATCAACAGAAATGAACTCAAGATAAACACAAAAATGATAAATGGTCTTGTATATAACCCCAAAGTGCTTCACACTACAATCAGTCATTCACCCATTCATCCACACATTGATGGCAGTAAGCTACATTGTAGCCACAAGACAGTTGGTGTCTTGCCCAAAGACACAATGGCTGAGACAGACGGAGCGGGGGTCTGAACCAGCAACCCTCCAGTTACAGAACAAACTCCGACCGCTTGAGCCACTACTGCCCCAGTGGCTCAGGAGTGTTGACGGTGTTGGGAATAAGTCTCAGGTACTACCACACCAATTCAATTTTGAGCTCAATATATGTAAAATTGATTGAGTTATAGCCATTATAGTCATATAATATAGTCATTCAAAACCATCAAGTGGTTCATGTGATATTTTGCGAATGTTACAGACAGACAAACACACAATCCACATTATCGCCACTTCACCTTTGGGTGATAAAAACCTAGAGATTGAGACATAGAGATGAGATAGCATCTGCAAACCAACTCTGCTTTAAAGCAATCAGAGGTGAGAGATAAAAAAAAAAATAAAAAA
>JAOXNZ010000098.1:17412271-17433149 GCA_028566095.1 Kryptolebias brasiliensis | reverse complement strand
TACAAGGATTTAAATTTTGGAGTCAACCCAATTTAAAAGGGCTGCCACAGCTAATCAAACGTTGCTACACAGAAAAAGCTATATGTTAGTGAATTTTTACAGATTTGAAGCTAAAGTTTGGTGTTATAGTAGCTGAATGTCATTCACAAGACATACTCTGAGGGCTAACAGATCGTGTAAGATCATGTGAGATCGCATATACTGTTGATTTAAAGGTTTGACCAAAACAGCTACAACTCCCTCATTTCTAAACATAAAATGAGCCTTAACTTTGGCATTAGAGGCGGTGAGAAATATGTATGCCTTCAAGGAATGCTAGGCCTTTAATTTTTCTTCCTTTTGATGGAGTGCTCTCTAAACAGTCCAAAACACAACATATCTGATAAACACATTCACCAAAGGGTCTTGTATGAGGCAGAAAGGGTGTGTTTTTTTTTTTACTTTTGCCAATCACAAGACAGCAACACGGTCAAGGAGACTGAGGGCAGCCATGGGCACCTCCAGCGGCTCAGACAAAGCTGATTTGGAGGATTTTAAGTTTCAGCTAAAGGCCCCTGAACGACATAAAGGCCTGGTCCTCTCTGATAAAGAGCATCATCTGAAAGACGGGAAAGTTTGGGGTGTGCACATTTGCTTTTCACAGTTTCCATTGAGATTAATTGTGTATGTGTGTGTGTGCATGCACTCACTCTCTGCTTTTGTGGTAGCTGCATCTCTTGAGTGGGATCTTGATGACCTGGTCTCTTACGCCCACATAAAGCTCGCTGCGGCTGTGCAGGATCAGCAGGCTTCGTATCGGCTGCCTCTTCCTGGGCGGGAACAACTCGATCTCCTCCAATAGGCAGCTCCCTGTGGACTGGTTTAGAGGAGACAGCACTTTCCTGATAGTGCCATAATCTGGAAGAAAAAGAAGGGAGAAAGAGAGGATTTGGTCACAGAGAAGGCGAAGGAAGGCGATGAGCCACAGGAGAAAAGGTAAAGTAATACAAGAAAGGGCAAGATAAGACTAGCAGAGAGTTTGGAGAAGAAGAACCAACAAATAATGTATGCTAGATGAGAAAACTGCACAGAAGCTAGTGTGATTGGTGTCTGAACCACATAAAAATCACTTCCTGACAGAAAAGCTGAAGAAAGCAAAAAAAAAAATTGTCAAAAGGAGAGGTGGGGCCAAATGTACCGAGCCTGGTTATGGCATCAATATGCAGCGCTGCAGATGTAACAAGGGATTTGATGTGGCACCTGAATGCATGATTTCTGACCTAGTTTCCCTTCAGGGGATATTCTGAGGGGATGAAACCATTTTGTTGTGCCGAGAGAGATAGAAGTGTGGAAATCTGTGTCATGGAGAATACATCCTGACCTTTTATTTTGTGTAAGGCAGGGCCATGTAAAATGCAGTTTGAGGTGAATTTCCTTCTGGGAGAGCTAAAACAAACATAATCTATTATACATGCAGTCCCCTGGGTGAGCAAAAAGTAATTAGGTGTACAGTAGTGCCAAAAGAAGAAGGGTGGAATACTAATAGGTAACTTAAAGGTAGAGGATGAAAAAGTTGGATTTTGCCTCAAGCAGTATGGGCAATAATGACATTACCATTTCATGTGACAAGCAGTACAAAAGAAGTTTAATTTAAGTTACATTTAGAGTTTAGGTATATGAAAACTGCAGTTTCACTGTGAGAACTAGATTTATAAAATGATGGGCACGATCTACAGTTAATGTTAATGTTAACTTATAATACATTATTCGCCACAAACAGATGGATGTAAAAGATAATAGTGGTGCTTTTTTTTTTTTACATTTGCATAATTGATAAAATGCTGAATCAGTATTAACACTATTGTTTTCTTGTTTTTACTTTGCATTTCTTGCAATCTACTTCTGCATACTTTGTTATTTTGGTCATTTGCACATCAAAATGTTCATCTCATTCAGGAGATGGGTGTTATGACCTGTGGTTTTTGTAACTTTTATACTTTTCAAAATATCAAACTTTATGCACAAACATTTTCTCCATAGAAATACTTGGAGATGTTTTACAATATCATGCCATTGAATATGATGTGATACAATAAACTTTGTTTTACGTTTTTTTTTATGTGTTTTCATGTCCAGGAAGCTTCATTAACAAATGAAAAATAAATACATAAATAAAGCTGTTTAAAAAAAACAAACAAAAAAGCCAAACATAACCCACAAGTGAGAAACACTGCATAATAGGATATATGCGTGGGTGTATGTGTAAAGATAAAAATAGACAGTATTGCATGACCTCTACAGTAGTCCCAAAAAACATACTGCACAACACATTTAGCTTTAGGAGGTACTACTTTAAATTATGATATAATATAATTAGTAAATCACTGTTTAAATGAGCAATGTATCATATGATGAGTAATGTACTTTTTCAGAATGGATGTAACCATTTAAAAGTATGGTAATGCACTTTGCTGAACCGAAACTTTCTGTAAATTTCACATTTATCTTAACTCTAAACTGTTCACATACATTTCAAGAAGAAAGATCTTGCTGCTGCATAAATTACTAAGAAGTGCTGAATAACAGTTTAGATGAAATGCTCGGAAGGCTGCATGTTCGAGAAAAGCACCTTACACCTAGACATCTTTGGACCCCCTGTTGGAGCCATTAGATTTTCCACAATGGCCCCAATCAGTGGGGTGCGTTTGGGCGTTAATAATAGCTTGTGATTAGGTACAGTATGAGTGCTAGCCAATGGCCCTGGCAGTGTTTCAGATGTTTTCATTAGTGTCTGGTTAGTGTCTGGGGAACTTGCAATGTGGGCTGCCCTCGTTCACTGCTACATTGATCACAGAACCATGCAAACAATGAGAGGGGAGTTTTTAAAGGAGATGCCAAACACACGGGTGGTGAACTGGAACAGACTGGATATGTGCGTGTGTGTGTTTGAGAAAGTGAGAGAAACATTGTGATCCTATCACATACGATATGTGAAAGATCCTAAAATAACATAGAGTCTTCAACAGGAGGATCATGTTGACATCTCCCAGTGGGCTTATGGTTCATTAGCACAGTGAAGTGGGTCACTACATTCAAATTCTGTTCAGTGCCTCTGCTTGCAATCCACATGCTCGATCACAATGCAGATTGTCAAACACCGGTGACTAACTGGTGACTTTCTAAGACACTTTTCTAAGTCTAACATCACACTAGTATGATTAAGCGATCCAGTGATAAGCAGTTGGTACCATTCAGACACACTGAAAAGAGTCAACGTTTGCACATGTGTGTTATTAATCATCCATCTGTCTTACTGTGACAACTGTTGCCAGTTTGAAAGTGTTTTTGAGCTCTCTGTAGGTTTTGCATTGGAGTAAAAAGTGGTTTGTATCTAAATGCATGTGTTTAGGTGATTGCATAGGATTTATGCACATCTGGGAAACATATGGAGGTAAAACTTATGCCCAACCCCAGGCTTTGATGTCTGCATGACGATGATATGGACCGATTGGTATTATTCATCTTCTTGCGGGTGATTTCTTTTATGTGCAAAGTGAACTTCAAGGGCTTCAGGCACCTGAAGTCAAGCATTTCTTTGTTACATTCAATATTCATGGCTGGATAAGTAAGAATCAATGTGTACTTTTTTTAAAGTACACATTGATGTATAAATTACACTCAGCCTTTAACTATTCTGCTTCAGCAAGACTATAAAGGTGTGATCTGATAATTACTGCCCGCTGCTGAAGGCAAGACGTGAAAATGGTTTTGCCCTTGTCTGTGTGTTTGTCTGTGGCGTTAGCAAAATATCTCATAAACCAGAGAACGGATTTTATTAAAACTTTCAGAAAATAATTACTGGATGTAGATCTACAACAGATAATTAAATAGTTGGAGCCAACACCATTCAAGATGGCTGTCACAGCCAACTGACCTTGGGAAACACACAAAAAAGCCATAATTCAGTCAGTTTCACAGCTACTGAGTTATTATCCGGTGTGGTAGTAGCTAAGAGTCATCCTCAATACATTCTCTGAGCATATTTGTGTTTTGCAAGATCTCACAATATTGCATCAAATCGTGCAAAATTTCATTTACATCTACAAATATCATCCATTTTCAGCATAAGATAATTTTAAAGCTCTGGCATGAAAGGCAGGAGGCGATATGCATTCCTTCAAGGAATGCAAGGTCTTTTATTTTCAAGCCTGTATATAAAGTTTTCTGACATTTTCTGACCTTTTTTAACTAAATGTCACCCATTTAGAACTAGAGAGCATAGAGAATAAAAGTTGCATAAATATTAGCATGAAGTGCCTGGAAATATATAAATATATTTACATATAAGGTCCTTGTGCTTCTATTAAACAGCAGAGAACTACAACTGAGAAAATAGAAGATCAGAACTGTTGAGATCACTTAAAATTGAACAGTATCCAAATAAAAAGCAATTTAGGAAAATAAACTTGTACAGAAAAATTACTTGTAGAGAAAAGTTACTGTATAAAGAACCTACCAGTTGCCAGGTAAATGATGTGAAACAGCATGTCTTTGCCCTGCATCACATCCACTGCGATGTGAGTGAAGCGAACATTGTCCTCCATGAAGTACGGCACCGGCACCACGGGCTGGACCACTTCATGCATCAGCAAAAACTTCTGAGCGTCCTGCAGGTTTCTTTGGGTCAGATTCACATAGGAGCCAGAGTTGATGGTGCCACACTGTGGAGGTTCAGAGAGAAATATATAAATATATAAATAAAAAGCTTTGGCTCACTGCATTGATAAAGCTCTTAAAGAGTTTCAAGTTAATAAGCTTTAGACTCTTTGTTCAGAAATCCCACCAGAAATAGAAAACAGAGGGACTGAATGATTAAATGAACAAGGATTTAAACCCAATTGCTGCCTCTTTGCGTTGGTTTGATATCATCCCAACCTTAAGGCTTTGCAGTCACTGAGGTTGACGGAAAGAAAGAGACCGATGAATGTTTGACTCAGTGGGTAGTTATCTCTTTTATTAGATTTCTCCTCATATGCATATATATTACTGGTAGGTTTTATGGGCACTCAAGTAACAATGTGCCAGGATTGTGTCATTTTTTTTACCACTAAAATAATAACTTATAATGGTTTTGGAGGTTTCATTATTGTCATTGACTATAGTTTCTTTTGAATAATGCACAATTATCAGTCAAGCACAGACAAAGAAGAAAATTTAAACCATCTCACATTGAGGGCTACACAGGGCTAAAAAAAAAAGACTTTGGTCACAGTAGCACTGGTATCACATGTAAACATGTTAATTTGTTTGTTTTATAGTCTTATATATCATATAGAGCTTTTAAAGTGAAGTGGCACAAGGTAATAATCCAAAATATCTGACAGGAAAAAGATTTTTCTGATTGCAGATCTTAAAAAGTGTTTAAAGTCTAAGTTGGAGAGAGTTTGTTTTATTAAAGGATGCATTAAATGTTTAGGCATCTAGTTTCATGGTTTTATTATTCATTTTTTGTTTTCAAGAGATGAAAAAAATAATTTTAATGTTTTGAAAAGAATTTCTATCTATAATTGGTTTTACCTGGTGATACACACACACACAATGTGGTTCTTTTAATCTAAACTTTGCATAGCAGTAATTACACATTAAACACTAATCAGCAGGGAATGTATAGTGTCTTTTTGTTATGTAGTCACAGCCCAGTGACAATTAAGTTTTCAGGAAAGCATAAAATATGAAATGTGGGTTTTGTAGTTTTTGATAGACAAACCAATTAAAAAGCCATACAATTCCCTGAATGGCACTTAAAAATATACATAGTTGTTTTAACCTTTTGAAAAGCTGATGTATCAAAAACACTCAGCAAGTATGATGAAATTGGTGCTATTTAAATTGGAAATGTAGCCCACATTCTCCGTTAGGCAAAGCATGACAAGATGAAGCACAAAGTCAATACAGGTAGTAGTGAGCTGAATGAGTAAAGCTAACTAAGTGTGTCCTTCTCAGTAAAATAGTATGGATGGAGCATGGACTATAGAATTTTTAATAAATTCTGTAGTTAGGGTTGACTTGGGTTTCCTGAGCTATCACTTACTTATGCTGCTGCTGTCTTTACTCTCTCTACACTTTGTGTTTCTAGATACAAATATTACTGCCAATAATCTGTTTTTACTTGTTTTGTCTTTCCATAGAAACTAGTTTGTGTCTCCTTCCTATCCTTATAAGCCTCTAGCAAGTCATAGCAAGTGGCTGCTCATTCTGAACCTGGTTCTGCTAGAAGATTCTTCCTGTTAAAAAGGAGTCATTCCTTCCCTCTGTCACCAACATGCTCATAGATTTTATCTATGATTTGATCAAACTGGCATTTCATAATGTACTGTATGTGATCATATTGTATTATAATATGAATGAAATAACTGTAATTTGATTTGAATCTGAATTTGAATTTAAGATTTGGACTTTTGCAGTGAATTGGCGATACATAAATAAATAAATAAACCGAACTGAGCTAAACTGAATTCAAGTGAGACTGAACTATGGATGGTGATTTGCTCCTGGTGACCAGCTACAGTGGCAGCAACCTAGACACTTTATAAAGATCAATCCTTGGCCTTGACTGAACTGACAGATGAGAATCATGCAGGTGAACGGATCAGTGCCCTCCCCACATCGGGAGAAGGAAAATTACAGCCTTGAAGGGCTTGGACAGCTTACACTGCGTGGACAAGTGTCTCAAATGAGATCCTGCTAATGGTAAAAATGTACTGAATGTGTCTTGGGTAGAATGTTCAGTAAGTTTCTTTACTGTGGCTTGCATTTGCATTGATGTGCATGAACCGTAAAGAAGCATCAGAGTGACTGTACTTTTCTTCCAGTGAGAAAGGGTTAGGTGATGACCAGTGAGAGGCTATTACATCTGTAAATGCACAGTGAGATGGATGTTATGATTTCCTCAGTACAGTCAAGGTGAGGGACACAACCATCATTTGGCTGAGGGCCCATCTAACACTCAGCTGTCCCCCTCTTCACCAGTGCAAAGTGCTCTGCCAGGATGAGAAGTGGCACTCTGAACTATGATTGTTTTACAGCATGCATTTTCAAAATGGTCTTTTTTTTTTTTTTTAAACCTTTCTAATAGCATTGCATTTCCTTGTTTATTTTTTCTTTTCCAGGAAACTAAATATTGATATCAGGAATGAGCATAATTTTAAGTTAGATTTATGATCATGTGGAAAATTACATCTTAATTTTGTTGCTTTCGTTGTTACCAACCATAACAGATTTTGGATCTTTGTCAACTTTAACATATTTTCCAATTACATGGCTGAGAAAAGGATGTTTTTTTTTGTTTTGTTTTTTTTATCTTACATTAATCAATTACACAAGGACTGAAAACCTACACAACATAAAGGTGGTATTAGTCCATAATGCACAATGAACATGACTCATAGCCTGAATAAATCTAACGAGATCAATCTGTGGTTTAAATAAATGGAGGGATTTTCTCTGTAGACTTGAAATTAAGCTCTCAATCAATGCCCAGTGTGTGTGAACTGAGAGATGAGTCCACAGTCATAATTATTCTGATGTGGCCGCTATAAGCCTTTATTCCGAGGGAGTTTGGTGTACAATAGATATATGGATAGCCATTGGCTTTTAAGGCTGCTGGTTTTATATAGGTGTTTGTTTGTGCCTGAACAAGTCTGTGTGTAGGAATAGCTTGGAAAAAAAAAGATGAGCCATAAATCCTGCGGTCATAAATCTAATCCTGCAACATTGACAAATGCTTGATGAAGATGTCACTGAAACCTAGATAAAGTGTGCATTGGTCCAGCGGTGAGGAGCAGCCATTGTACCCGAGCCTAAGTAGGAAGATGGGGACAGAGACGAGGAACTGATCCATGTTTATCCTTGAGGAACACATTCATTAAAACAAAAAACAAACAAAAAAACTATATGGTGCACAGAAACCCTTCTGTGATGTACCTTGAGCAGGATAAATCTGCGGTCAGATCTGTTTGTTTTCATAAAGCGCAGCTGCTGACGTGCAGATATGCGAATGCACGACGACAGAGAGCTGCATTCTGTGTCACAGATTCACTGGTGTGTGTGCATCACAGCTTGCTTTTTTTCTTCTGAGCATTCCATCCACTTTTTTCTGCATGAGCAATATCATTATAGATAATGCGTGTGTGTTCGCTCGTGCTGGCTTGACAGAAACCTGATCGAAGGTCCGTGATGGGAAACGTGTGGACATGAGGTGTGTGTCACCCACTGGTAGCCAAACCTTGGAGGGAATTCAGTTTCTCACTGGGAGCTGCGTGGATTAGGCCCCCTTTCTGTCTGCTAAGACTGCAACAACTGAGAGCCACTTGTTCTGCTAATAACACATTCTCTCTGTGTCATCAGTATGGAGCAGCACTTTAAATCAAATAAAATGCTTGGCTATATCACTTCGGGCTTTAGGAACGAATATAAACATAAAGCATCACCTCTGCAAAACAGGCCTAGGAAGAACTACATAAAACACCTTTGAGGAACAAATAAGCAATACGCTTTCTTTTACTGCCCGTCTTTCAAGGTGGCAGGCAATCATGTAATTGCTTGTGTCTATTTAGGTGTATTTATTTATTTATTAGCACAAATGATATGCATTCTTTCAAGGAATGTTAGTTTTATAATATATTGCTCTCCATAAGAGGTTCATGAGCAGATAAAAAATGAGAAGAAATTAATGCATGTATAGAGTTTCTCAGGGTTCAGAGTTGGGCTGATCAGTGTGAATTATTTATCAGGATACACGCTACATGAAAAATCTCTTTAGATCCACCTATTCTGCACATATTTTATTGTTAATGTGGGGGTGTATTGATTCTAAATCAACTTTTGCATGAAGAACTCTGATCGCTGAAGGGTAGCACTGAGCTCCAACTTGCATAGTTTAAAAACTGGCTGTTTTTTATCCTGTTTGCCTCATGGCCTTAAGGATAAAAATGTCCTTTGGTTCCATATTTTGATCCTTGCTACTATTGATTTTAGTACTGATTCCCAGAGGTTGAATTTGACTCATGAACACAAAACAGAACTGAAGACTAGTTGCTTTGTTTTTGAAACTTTTTTGGTTTGCCATGTCCTGGATGACTGAGAATCTACACCAGCATACAATGTTGTCACTTTCAATTAGCACTCAGCAATCAGACTGCATTTTCCCAGAAAATGCAAATTCCCTAGTTAACAAATGTTGGAAGGCTACAATGATGAATGAAGATAGTGAATGTGATAACTATAACACCTGCAAAACAAAAACATTATGAGAAGCTTTGCATTGTTAGGGTGATGCTCCTTGTTCAAAGCAGCAAACATACATAGCTGTAATAAAAAAGAAAATGAAACAAACAAACAAACAAGCAAAAGTCTAAGGACTATTGTTTAGACACATTACCTGAAAGTCGGGGTTTGGATTAGGGTACGGCAGCCAAGCAGAACGTGAGTTTTCCTGGTACTTAAAGGGCCCGTTGAAAACCTGCGATATGGCACTAAGATTGAAGGCACACACTGCAGATGCAGCAATGCTGTTTCTGATTGTTGGGAACACAAACAAAAAGCAGACATCAAAGAATAGGGGTATAAAGATGTGAAACAACAGAGAGGTAAGAAACAGACAAAGATAAATAAGATTTAATACATACACACACATATATATAGAGAGAGAGCGAGAGAGAGAGAGAGAGAGAGAGAGAGAGAGCGAGCGAGATCACAGCAGCACAAGTAGACAGTGGTTCAGATTTTAGCTCGTATTTGTAAAGATCACTTCTGTTTGTTTGCACCGAGAACAGAAATCAAACACAGGGCACACAGACACACACTCCGGTGTATGTGATTGTCATTATTAGATTATAAATCCAACAATAGGACACGATTAAGCTGCTCGGCTTGTGTGATTTACGGTATAGATCTCAGAGCTGAAATACAGCTTTGACTTTTTAAGCTGTCAGTTTCAACAAGTACCGGTCACCTCCCTGGTAAGAGAAAGTAAAGAATGAGAGTATTAACTCTCAACTCAAACTGCAAGACTCTGGCAATGTGAATTACAATCCAATGCAGCTGTTCATTAAACACTGTGCCTGCAGGGGGAAATGTTTCCAATACCCTTCAAAAGACTTCAGCTATGTGAAAGCATTGACCATAAAGAATTGATTACTCAGCTTTAATAATGGTCTGAGTGTGCAAGTGTGTGGTTGTAGATGTGTTTGCTAAAGGTAAAAAAGAAAGGACAGCAAAACAGCAGGGAGAGCAGTGATGTCTCAAATGGAAAATCCAATCATATTCTGGTCAATATACTGTAGTTAATATAAATAATAGCTTTCAGTAAAACTTTATTTACATATTACAATAAGTAAAATGATGTGGAGCTTTGCTGTTGTGAAATTAATTTGGTATTTTAAAGGAGCACCAAAGGAACATATTTGAGTGTTCCTATGCTCTTATTTTGTAGAGAGTAGCTGAAAAAAAACTGGTTATAAACAATGCAGTGCACTTTACAGACATAACCTTTCATACATTTCAGCCATGGATAATCATTTTCCCATTCCCCTGTGTATTTATGTAGTCTTGTTTTTCCTCTGTTTTATTAATATTTTCATTTTGCTGGCAGACTACGCTTGTCAGTGCCATTACAAAATAAGAATTGTCTCGCTGCTGTCAGTAGTGATGCTGGCAGCAGGTGCTTCTTTGTTTGAAATGGCCTGGAAAGGTAGAGTTAGAGCAAGACCGTTTCTGTCTATACTACCATGATATACTACACTTTGCTTTAATATTGCCCTCTTATTGAGACAAAATTACAGAACAAACATGTTCTTTATTAATTCAATAAAAAACATCTTTGATGCCTAAACAACATCTAGGTTGTTCACAGACGTCAAGGCTAAAATCAGGATGTAACTGCTCTAAAAACACCTCAGTCTCCTGTTTTAGCATGGAAATAGGTAGCCAAGCTGGACATTTATCTCTGATTGACCTTTGACCAAGTCTTCCTGGCGCTTGCGCTAGTTTGCTCTAGATGCTAAAATTTCAGTGGTATTGACAATTATACAGCTACCATTTCCAACAGTGTAACTTAGTTAAAGAACTAAAAAAATGATTGAATGTGATCTAAAATAAACTCAGTTAAGGCACCGGCACTAAACTAATGTTTAGTTTTGAATAGATGATATGATAAAACATTTCATGAAATTTTGTGTTACTCACACATTGGTTGTAAAGATGCCATAGAGCAGCTCCAGCTCAGGCAAATAGAAAGTGCCCTGCAGCTCGTTGTAGTTGAATGGAATTTCTCCTGGTCTGGAGCAGTTTAGTCTGGCTTTCATGAAGGTGGTCCACGTGTCCTCCAGAAGAAAGCGACCACCTATGTCATTCTTACAGACGCGCCCCGCCCGAGAAAACACTGTCCTGCCGCAATCATGCTCCACTGCATTCTCCCGGAAGAAGAAGTAGGTGAAGTTGCTGATATCATAGGAAGACACAAAGTTTGGCTCTGTCGAGAAAAAGATATCAAAAGAGAGGAAAATTGAATGGAAGCAAGAAGGCTGCAAGTAAAGAAAACTTGATGACAGCAAAGGGAAAGATGAAGTGCAGAAATATAAAGAAAAATATAGACAGAAATATATTTAAGGCTATAGGAGTCAGAAGGAGAGGGAGAGCAATAGGCTCTGTGTTATGACTGATTGACTCATAGTGTGTGTGAGTGTGCAGCCCACACAACAGCAGGTGATCAGGATTAATAACTACAGGCGGCATTATTAATGACAGAATGTCGTAGTAAGAAAGCTAATTTTTCACTCCCCAAACCTTAAGGTTGGGGTGAAAAAATGACAAAAACAGGTGTAGTGTAATAGCTCTCACCTCACCTGAAACACGCAGCCTTCCTGACACCGTCACAGCGAAGGCGTTTGTCTTTATGTATGACATTATTGAATCTAAAACGCACACTATCATCTTGCTGACAGTGATTTAATTTGGCTTTAAATGAAAGCGTCCCCTCCCCCTCCCTCATTTTAGACCCCTTTCAACTCTGCACCTTCAGAGGGCAGTGCAGGAGGAGACAGACGGGGAAAATCAATTCCCCATAAAATTAGTTATTAAGCCTTCTTCCAGAAGGTGACTGCCAAGCAACGTATGTAGTAGTTTATTTATTTATTTTTTTCAAATAGGCTTAAATGTGAATCGGGGAAAAAAAGTCACCTGCTGACAAGATACTGATTGACCCGCTCTTCTGTAGGCTGGACATCTTAAGATGTCTGAAGTTCTCCTATCTGTACAAAGAAGACTTGAAGCTTTCAGGGGGAAAAAAGACATTGATTTTTTTGAAGACTTCACAGTTAAGTTCTTCTCTTAAAATAAAAAAAGTAACTTTTATTTTTTATTTATCTCACAAAGACTTTCCAGTTGCCAAGTAACTCAATTAAAAAAAAAAAATAAAAAGCAATTGTTCAATAATGAAAAGAAGACGTTTCTGTGCAATTGCTGCACTCCATTGTGTAGCACAGTGGTGGTTTGTGGGAGAATGTCTGATAAAATACAGCTTCATATTCCCATGTTAAAAAAGCATCTGTCATGGTCAAGCATCCTTTAATTGAAAAAGCCTTTGTTGAAAGCTGTTAATGGCAAATCTACAAAAGAAAAACACCTTCATTTTGTTTCTCTCAACTTAAAACAGCAATGTGTAGCCTAGCAACTTTAAAAAGATTTCAGTCTTTTTGAAGTGTGATTCTGAGAAAAGGTTATGAACAATTAACATCCTACCTGTTGTAGTTAGTTCCTTGAGTTACTTTAGTTAGGAAAAATAGACTTTAATTCTGCCTGAATGGATGAGCTAATGGCTAGTAAAATTGGCTATTGTATTAAAACAACTTCAATCGCATGATATCTTGACAAATCATCATAAGCTTAACTATAAATAATCATGTAATGTGAGGTTGATGGTGCTGTAAAGACTTTTATCACCCACTGCTGAAAGGCAAAGATGGATGATAATGTCTTTGCCTGCGACTGTGTGTGTTTGTGTATCAGTCTGTGTATCAATCACTGAAGGAATTTTAATTAATCTCTCAGAAAGTAGTCATTGGGTGTACATCTGCAATTGATTAACTTTTGAAGTCAACCCAATTCAAGATGGCCGCCACAGGTACCTGATCTTAAAAAACACAAAAATTATTAATAACAGTTAATTTTACAGACACTGAGCAAGAATTTGATGTGGTCGAATCTGAGAATCTTCCCAATCATTAATTCTGAGTGCTAACAGATTGATGTGGCAGGAGCTGATAGTCATTCTACTCAGAATGTAACACCTTGCAGTTTTGTACAAGACTCCACATGATGTTATTTTCAAGGTTTGACCAAACAGCCACAACTGTCATTTTTCAGCAAAAGATGATCTTATTCTAAACTCTGGCATGAAAGGGAGCAGGCGATATGCATTCCTTCAAGGAATTCTAGGCCTATAATTAAAAAAAGTTTTAGCATAAACAGCTCACCTCATCAATAAAGGTCAGAAATAAACTATTTCTCTAAACTGAAGTAATTCAAAGAGCGATCTTCAACAGGCAAAATATTACCTTTCTACAGAACAAAACTTCAGAAGAGCGGAACTATTGCCTTATACATTTACATAAAGTGTAAGATTAATCTGGACTTTGGTCATTTCTTACCGTTGAGCCACTTGGAATTGTACTGGGCAGTGCGCAAGGGAGGCATACCACCCAGGCTGCGGTAGATGGCGGGGTCTCGCCCAGAGAAATCCATGGCCGTAGCAGCATAAAGCTCCCCACTGGATGTGATGAGGGCGGTGGAGTTGTGGAGGGGATTGTAGGGACACCGGGCCATTCCACTGATCTGATCGTGGATCTCTGTCAGGTTAGTCAGCTGCAATGTAGAGACATAAAAGGACAAAAACAGATTGAAAATAAAAGCTGATCATAATAACAAAATAGAAGCTAGAAGAAGATATCGCCTTGATGCTACCACAGGGAGACGATTTTGATGTTAACAGCAAGAATATCCCAGGAGAACAGAAACTAAAAGAGTATGCACAAAAAAGAGACACTGTGTGCTTGTAGAAAAGCAGCAAAATTATATAGGACAAGATATCAAAGGGCAGCATTAAAATTCAAACCAGAAGTGTGGTAATGTTTTGTTTGTTCCAGCCAATATGCAAATGGTACAGACTACAAAAAATACTTCTTCTCATTATATTTAGTTTTGTTTACATCTACTGAAGCACACAGATATGTAGGACCCAAACCTTCAGAAGCAAGAAACATAATTAGTGAACACATCCAGAATAATTAGCAACATAAAACAAACACAGCAGCTTCCTTTAGAATAATGTTAAGAAACCACCTGTTCGGCAATAAAATTCATCTTGTCTGAAGTGTTTTGATGGTTTTGTTTCTGGTGTCTCGACAGGACAAGCAGCTGCTCTTCGGGCTAGAACATCATTTCTGAACTCAAAAGAGGCTTGATGGGAGATGCAGTCTTCTGTTGCAAACCGCCTTTGAATATAAAGCCAAATCCAATCCCCAGCTTTTTAAAAAAACTTTACAGCTTGACCTTGGGTAAGCTTTGACACACTGCACTAGTCCCTCCTTAAAAAAGAAAGCATACAGGCCATAGCTCAGTGACTCAGTCCTGAATAAAAAAGAGGAGTATTGCAATTTTCAAATCAAAGATGTAATTATTTTTTATGGTGCAAAGATAAACACCATTGTTATGTGCTCCATTTGTATTCTAAGGGTAAAAAGTCTGCCCTAATCTCAGGTTTAGAGATGCACAAATAAATAATCATTCCTGATGCAATTACTTTTCTATCAATCATCCAAGTTCTACATTTGTGACCGTTGCTTAAGACGGCTGCATTTTTCGTCAATTCAAAGCTCAATCTTTCCTCTCATTTTCACTAATTTGCAGTTTCCTTCCCTCAGTCCATTCAGAAGCTGCTTCTCAAGCCAATTTCTTCTAGCCTGTCAATTTGGATCAAAAATACTTCCAACTCTTGCTCTAACCCCACCTCCGCGCCACCCAACCCACAACAAAACAGAGCGGGCCTGTCTTGTCTCTGCCAGGCTGAGATGAAAGCCCGGTATTGACAGGATTGATTCCCTTGGCAGGAATAGTCCCTTTTAGGTCAATAGGGTCATTGAGAAAAACAAGAGCATGAGTGATAAATAGACTGCAGTTGACCCGCCGCATTTTGAGGAAGTGGAGTGAAAGTCGTCTCTATGGTGGAGCCAAGAGCTGCACGAGCAGGACACTGAAGAGACTTTATAGAGACTTTTTTTTTTTTAGAAAGAAGCAGCTCTCAGTTTAGACCAACTGCAGGGAGAGCCATTTGGACCCTATGTATAGTGACACAAATAATTTTTAACACCTGATCATGACAGGAAATCTACTTAAACATTCACACTGTGATCAGAGATGTGGGCTGTCAATACTCCACAGTGAGTGTCAGGAAACTGACACGTCATGATCACAATCTGTCAAGTAAATATGAATAGAATATTACACAAAACTTGTTTTTCTCCACTTCACCTCATTCCTGAGCAAACTTTTCTCCAGAATAAACCTTTATGAGCTGTCATAACCATCAAAAGTAACAACTGCAAATTTCCATTTTTTTCCCCAAAGTAAATCAAAACACATCCACAAAGCATGTTTCTGTCTTGTTTTATAATAAGTTTTTGGGCTGCGTAAAGCAAAACAGATGCTGCCAGGTGCAATTAAACCATTCCATACCAGGAGGACATAATGAAACTGGATAATTAAGGCGAGTCAGTCGACTGTCAGATGGTTAAAAGCCGTTTTATCAGCAACATCTGAGCTCATTTTTATAGTAAATGATTCACACTTGTATCACACCTTTTAATGTTGTTTAGGCTCAACAAAGCGCTTTATAGTGTGTGTCTCATTCAACCATTCACACTCTCAAACAGTGTTTCTTTTTGTATGACTTGCGCTCCATATAAATGTGTTACAGTTGTTTATTAAATGATTAACATTCTCATCACAGCTGATAGCAATTCTGTCCGAGCGTAATTCCATTGATGTTGCCGTTCCCGGCCCGTGTTTCACATTAACGAAGATCCAGCTTGTAAATATGACAGCTCCCAGTGAAATACTGCTGTAATAATGCCATGGCATTTCAACTATATGTATTTTCGCAGCGGTAAACAGTCATTATGAGCTGCTGACCTTTGGATGCAGTGTTCTTGGTCCAAAACAAATGTCATCATAACAGTAAACTTCTCTTCTAAAAAATAATAATAAAAAAAAAATCTAACAGAGTGAAATGCAGATTTGTGATGTGGATTTATCACAGTTCCAAGGTGAGAACAATAGTCTGGCATTTTAAGTGTTGCTTTGTACCTAAACTTAGGGAGCAGCAGTTCCCAACAGTATAATCTCTCTGACACTTGAGTTACCCAAAAATATGGATATTATCACAGCTGCTGTAAGAATAAACCTGTGGTTATTACGCAAGAAAAGTATGGGGCTGCCTTCAGTGTGTCAGGATCCTGCTGAAACACAACAGCGGGTTCAAAACTAGAAACTTTCTGAAGAAATCTAATGGATTCCAGTGCAGCCAATATTCTAACATAACTCTAATCTAAGATAAAGAAATGTATATCCTTTGATAATTTATGAACTGCATAAGACGTATAAAGACAATGAAGATAAAAAAATGCTAAAGCTGCTGCCAGTGGCTCATGAGGGTCACCATGGTAACCACACACCTGTGTTTGTCACTCCCTGACTGCCAAGTTATTAAGAGGCAGATAGAAACAGACTGAAAAGTAAACCTCAATCAGTCACTGTGCAAAAATTAGAAGCTGTATTCTAAAATTCTTGAATCGTGAGCAGCAAAAGACTTTGATGGTCACACATATGATTTTTATGTTTCTAAAGTGTTTTATGGAGGAGATATGACAAGTTACAAATTTTAGAGGATGCTATTTCTGAATGCGCCGCACATTTTAGTGTATAACTTGTTTTATTTCAAAGCTGCATGACATGATATAGGACAACAGAATAGTAATAAGGGTGCACCCTTAATGAAAAGTCTGACCAAAAGCCTATTTAAAATATGGAACAAGAGACTAGCGAGAATTTAAGGAGACCAGAGAGACTGAAATCACCTTACAGGAGTAAAATATAGACTAAGAGCATGAAATGGGATGTTACACGAGGAAGAGAAGTTGAATAATTTCCATAACTATCAAAGAAGTACAAATTATACTTCCCTGGAGCCCACTGCCAACATTATAAGGGGTAATGAGCTTAATAATTTGATTGGAATGTTTCATAAGTTTGAGGTAAGATAATTTCCCAAATAATAACCATTAATGGCATCCATTTTCTAATTAGTCTATATCCCTGAGTGACTAACAGAAGGCAAAAAGCCTTTTGAGTTTGTGCAGTGAATGCTGGGGCGTAAGTCTCACAACTCACCTTGATTAAATCAATATGACCTTTACTTATATTGTCATTTCATTAAATAACAATTCAGTCTTCATATTCTTAGTTTACACGCCTGACATATCACTGCTTTTCTAGACTAATGAGTTTTCCAAACATGTTTTCAGTATTAGAGGATGACTAAAGCGGCTGTCAGTTTCCATGCGACACTGTCACTATGATGGGAAGAGACAGCTCTAACCTGCAATGTCAGGTTTACTTTACTAAAAACAACAACCAGAGGAGACTGAAAAGGTTGAAGATAATCAAATCAAAGACAATCAAAATACATTGATGAATGTTTTATCATCGCATCGCAGCCCTCTGAGTTGTAATAAAATTGAAACGTGGGGTGCCTAAAGATTCTTACTTTTACTCTTTACATCCTCACAGAGTTCAACTTTTTTGGTCTAACATGTCCTGTTGCAATACAAATAAATATAGACCTCACAAGCATGAAACATTGGATCAAAGTGAATTGTGACAGATGAGAGCAGTCAGAGAATAAAAGCTGCATATCAAATGCTTTTAGCAACAGTCTTTTTTGTCCTCATCTATTTAGCTCAGACTCCATAAAAATCAGCTGTGTGCTGCAGCTAATTATTCTGCAGGTAAAACCTTTGAGTTGGTTTTGTTCAGAAAGCACATATATATGAAAAACACAATTTGTCAAATTCATGTATGTAAATTTGACTACTGCGGAGCGTGGCTTTTAATGCAGTTAATGTGACTGCGTGGAGTTCAGACTTGAAGATGATATGTAAATGTTACTCAGCCCAGTTTAGAAAGACCGATGTGGCTAAATGTCACTAAAAAGGACCAGGGTGCTCACTCATACATAACACAGAAACTTTTAGCTGCTGTCGGATTAGTGAGAAGCACTGCATGTGTAAAAGAAGCTTTAAAATCAAACTTGTACGCTCTAAAAATACTCTTGTAGAAGTTATTCGTACCGTTCGGTTGGTGCAGATGGGGGTGAATGCGTTGGTTCCACAGGTAAACAGCCTGTTTCCATTTACCAGCAGCACCCTGATGTAGTTCTGACACTCCTCCTGCAGAAAGACAGCAGCAAAAACACAGATTGCAGTTAGCAGTTAGAAGCATTTCCATTATCTATCCACTGGCAAGCAGCAACATTAGGCAGAGAAGCCAAATTAGACTTTATGCCAATAAATAGGAAAAGCACCTGGAACACCAGCAGGGCTGCTCCGAAACGTGGCCAAGTAACACAGAGTCAAATCAAGGCTAATGCCTACATGGCTTTGCTGTGTCACATCTTAATTCAGCTGGGACCAAAGCTGGAGAGGGATCTTAATACGGTAGAGACCAGATAAATGTAACAGGTGCGGGAGAGGGCCACTCAAGATTAGTTTAGAAAATTGCCTTTGGCTTTGTTGGCTGGTCAGAAAGTGAAATGAAAATGCAGCGTCTCATACACTTCATTCAATCATGTTTCTTTTTAGCCTGCTGCCTCCACTAATCAATTCGGACCACTTTTCTCTAAATTAGGGTGAAGTACATGCTCACCAGTCTTTTCTTGGCCCTTTACTCTTCTCTGGGTGTCAAGAAAAACCACTCAGTGCTTGGTTAAAAGCTCTCAATGTGTTGAACGGGGCTGACGGTGTGAATGATTGATTGAATGACAGATTGGTGTTGAACTTCATGAACTCCTGACAGAAAGGTCTGCCTTTCACCGAGGCTTGCCAGTGCTTTCCATCAGCAAAAGTCACTGAGTGTAAATGGAAAGGTAGTCAGTATTCATTTCAGAGAGCGGCATTTGTTTTTGTCGTGAGACGGAGCTGTAAACTCATAGGGTACCCTCCATCTAACAGGGGCCACAGCTGGGTTGGTAAGGGCCCCTTGTAAAAGTTTAAAACCTTGTAAATCTGCTATTGTTTGAGCCACTAAAGGTGCCCAGAGTAACCCCTCCTCCCTCTCTCAAGGGTCTGATTTAGGAGTGGAGGCTGCCGTAGCAACGAGGAAAGGAGTTTTATTTCCCCTTAGCAAGGTGAAGGTTGATGCGTAAAAACAACTTGCTCTCTGGTCCAAACCATACCAAACTATATACACTATTTGTGTATGTGTCCTTATATGTGCCTTCAAAACAATAGTTATTATCATGCACACCTATATAACTGTGGTGTTCATGCATTATTTTATGATACATACTGTGTGTTGCAAAAGGGTTTGCATAATTCAGTTCTTCTCCAGAGTTTAGCTGTTTGGTAAATAAAGGTATATTTATTGTTTACCCAACTTTGCAGTCTTGACTCATTTATGAAAACTTCCTGACAAATTTTCCACATCCATACCGTATTACAGAAGGCGTTGATATTGTATAACAAAACAGAGGCAGTAATGACGTCCTGTCAAGGCAATTTAACTCTTATTCCTTATCCTACTTGAAATAAATCAAATACATAAAAGAAGAGAAGAGCGGATGCTTGTGTTAGGGGGAAAAAATGGATGCAATCATTGGCAAATTCACTTAAAGCACCGGGATGGTATCTGTGTAATAGCTTAAGCTACAGTATATTGCTGCGCACTGAGCTAGGTAATAAACCATAGAAAGCTCTGTCAGCTGTTGGAGTAAAAAAAAAAAAAAATTTTAATGCTATTCTTAGTATACATCACAGAAGCTGATTCTTGGAGGGGAACGCTGCACAAAACAATACAGCTCCACCAGACTGCAGTGACTCCCAAGGACTGAGGCAGCTTTGGTCTGTAATTCACTGCAGCGACCATGTGCTGGCCAGCCTGTACAGGGTTATTATGGGTCCCTAACCAGCTTTTCACTGGAGGATAAATACACACACAGAAAGTGGGGCTGGGCAGTTCACCTACAAGTCAAGTTCAGCTCAAAACTATCTGTTTTGTATACAAGAGTCTGCCAGCTAACCACACTCTAAAATATAGACTGCAAAGAAAAACCTTAAACAATAGGAACTCCTCTTTGTACAAACTCTATAAATAAAGGCATAAGTATAGTTGAGGAACATTTTACTTTACATTCAGTTGATTTAAATCCCCTTTGAGGTCATGGTCAAATTCCCTTGGCGACTTTATTTCAAGACTGCCTAAAGAGCCATGTGCTGCTTTTAGACCTTCCTACTATACGTTTGTTGATTTTATTTAGCCATTTGATTGTAATGTACTCTTTAAAATGAAAAGAGATGTGTAATTTCTCTCTTTAAAATAAGAAATTTAGTCAAAGAAGTTGATATTAATTAGCACAGATGTGCCTGTGGGAAATTATAACATCAGAGACCTTCAGTTCCATTTAAACACTATTTACTTTTGATTTTTTAAGATTAGCAAACACAGGAAAATGAGGAATGATCAAGGGGGTTGCAGTTTTGCATTTTAGAAAAAATAAAATGATGGGAAATTT
>JAOXNZ010000098.1:17375232-17386138 GCA_028566095.1 Kryptolebias brasiliensis | reverse complement strand
TAAATATATGCAGAACACTGCAACATCATTTTGTCACTGATCCTTATTGCTCTGCAAGAGTGATCATTTAGCCAGCAGGGAAAATGATAAATTAACCAAAATGCAGACCTCATATAAGCAAAGTATTTTAACCATTGTTGAATAACTGTAAGATGACTGTGGCATTCTTGCTGGTATAAAATATTGAACAGGGAAAGCATCATAGCCTAGTAGAATCCTGAGCTTTCAAACAGCACTGCTCCTTTCTGAGACTAATTAAGAGCAAAAATCATTTCCTCTCACCTAATAAAAGCCCTTATATTAAACTTTAAAAAATCTCAGAGAACCTTCAAAGTTTGTAGTCTGTGACATTTTCTTTAATTAGAATTTTAAACCGTGGTTCAAAACTCATGACTTTACAAAAATGACCAAAAGTCATCCATCCATTTTCTTTACCCGCTTTTTCCATTCCGGGTCGCAGGGAGCCGGTGCCTATATACCAGCAAAATAAAAAAAACAAAACTTGTTCAATTTCCTTCCTGCATGGAAATACATTTTTCACAAACACAGCCTTTAAAACTCATCAGGAGGGCTACTAGAGACTGAAAACATACTGTTCAAACATGGTGAGAGACATGGTGAGGTCATCGCTCATGATTTGGTTCCAATTATTATTTTTTTTAGAAAACAGGAAAATATTCCCAAATACAATACTGTAATGTTTCAAAAGGCATCTTCAGTCTAAAATAACACAGTCAGTAGTCAAGAAAATTAATTTGTAGCTAATTCAGTGTAACTTTACAGTTTTGCCTAAATGATCTACTAAATCATTTATTTTTGGGTCAAAGTTTTTAAAACAAGATTCAATTTTATTTGATTGGTTAACCAACATTTTGATTTATTTTAGTATTTAATAATATTTCTCCAATGAAGGTGCAATGCAGAACCAGTCTGCTTTAACAAACAAAAGTGATCATCCCTGTTAAGCATTCAGACTAACAACTTTTCTTCTATTCAGTGGGGACCATGTCTCACTGCAAACACAACCGTCAGCCCTCTTTATTAATGCTCCTAAAGTATTAAGCCACCAGGGCTTAATGGGCCAATCTTGCACATTAGAGTTCACAAATGCACTGACCACAGCTGACCCTCTAGCTGGTGTGTGCAAAAAGCGCAATGCTGAAATGTGTCACATTAGCTGGGCAGTTAGTCATCTTTGCACTTGACTAGCACAGAGAGGAGTCCCACTTCAAAGAAAGCGACAAAAACTGGCAAGTAAGACAGAACAGGAGACAAAAAGGGTGGCAGAGGAGAGCGCTCGTGCCTCAGATGGGTGATTATACTAAATTTGAATCTTTGCATGCATGTGAAAAACAGACATTGACCTTGGTCCTCAAGTCAATTTTACCCTGAGTGCATACTGTGATTATCTGGCTAGGATTCTGCTACACTGAAAACAGCTCAAATGACATTTTACTGCTTTGCCGTGGGAAGACAGGCCAGCATTGATTGCTACTGGTACTGTTTGTCGACTAGGTTTCACAGGATTTCATTACAGTTTAGCTGCTCAGCCGCAACGTAAAATGGGCGGTTTGGGAAATGAAGTCTCATGCAGTATCTAAAAGCTGCAGAGCTATGAAAGAAAGGTGTGAGTAAGGAAGAGTGGGTCTGCATCCTGTCTCGGATAGATCAAACAAAATAGGTACAGACAGTAAAAGAGGAAGATAAGTTTTTCTACACTGGGACAAAATGTTTAGACAAATTATTTATCATAAAGAAAGTAACCAAAAAATACGGTAAATTACATGTAATTCATACATTAATTTTCCTAGTTATGTATAACCAACAGTTTCTTTGTTAGGTCAGGCACTAAAGAGTCTTGGTTAATTAAAGGCCTAGCATTGCTGGAAGGAATGCACATCGCCCGCTTCCCTTCATGCCAGAGTTTTAGAGTAAGATTATCTGAGTTGTAGCTGTTTTGGTCAAACCTTGAAAATAATGTTATGCTCAAATTCAAGCAATATTGTGAGATATCCCTCTCAGTCAGTGTGTGTTGTTACCTCAACATCTGTTAAACCGACTGAGTTACAGCTACTTTTGTGTTAGCTACTTTCAATTAGCCGTGGCAGCCATTTTGAATTGGACTGCTTTCCAAAGGTAATCAGTTCTAGATAAATGATGTATGGTTTCTTTTTAATTTGTAATTGATTTTCTTTTAAAAAATCTGTCTAGTGGTTCATGAGATATTTTGCAAACAGTCGACTCCAACAATTAATGCTAAAGTGTATGTTGTAGCCTAAGATTGATTAGCTGTGGTGGCAAACTTCAGTCAGGTTGACTCTAAAAGTTAATGAGCTGTAGATGTCGACCCAATGATAACTTGCTGAAAGTTTCATTAAAATCTGTTCACTGATTCATGAAATATTTTGCTAACAGTACAGAGAAACAAACCAGCACAGACACAGGTACAGGCAAAAACATTATTGCTCCACCATTGCCTTTAGCAGTGTGATAATATGTATTAAAAATAATTGGACAGCATTAGAAAATTATGCCTTTGGCTAAAATGCATCCTTTCACATTTCTGTCACCTGGTTACAGCAGGACATTTTATTTATTGCCAAGCCAATGCATCACCATGAGAAATAATGAAATGAATGGGTGACGACACCCTGCTGAATCTACAATTAGAGACAGCAGGCACCTAATGGCACAAAAACACCACAAGAATTTGCAGTAAAGCCACCAACAGAATGACATGAGAGCAACAAAACAGGGGTCCTGAATGCACATGCTGACTTTATTAATGCTGTAGTTTTATTCAAAGTAACAATTTGGACAGAAATAAGTTTAGCTTTCAAAGCAATTAAAGTCTCTTCTTATGTGATCCTATATTTGAGAAGGCTCAAAAACAACCCTCTGCCTTTATATTACATTAAAATAAGAAGAAATACAACACTTGACAGATCTGCTGAGCATAATTACAGTTGTTAAAATATAATTGCACGTTCACTGTATGAAGTGGGCTTAGAGAACAATAAATTCTCATTAAATGCGACTATTTTGACTTAAACAAGTAGTTTTGTCACGTCTGATGTTTTACTCACCTGTAAACAGCATATAGTTTAGCCCTAAATGTTTGATGCACTAGATCATAAGAAGCTAATCCAGATCATGTGTACACTTTACAAAATATGCGAAGGGGAAGGTGTTAGATCAATACAAACTCTGAACTGTTTTTATAAAGAAGCATAACATTCCTGAAAAAATGAGGTAAAGAGAAACGGAGAGAGGTTGAGATGGATATAAATAATAAAACCGAAGACTTCACAGCAAACACATGCTGCTGTGGGTGTGTGTGATTGAACCCTCACCTGAGTGTGGAATGAGTGGGTGCTCGGACTTGTGGCAGGGCGATTCAGGCAGCAGCACTGGCCCTCTCCTGCTGGCCACGGCTCCAGGGTGCAAGACCAGCATGCACTGCAGCAGCAGCAGTGCATGCTGGGTAGCAGAGCGTCCCATGGGGGCCTGGGCTTGGCTTACTTCTCCTTAGGCCTCAGAGGCCAAAAGTAAGAGGACACACCTGGAAAGACAAAATAACAATAAGCTTAAAAAAATGTTTTTTTGGGGGGGTTAAACATATTGATAGAATGAAGCAGAATCACGTCACTTCCTTCTTCTTCAAACAGCTGCACCCACTTTTGCTAGTGTTTATGGGAAAATAATTATTGTGGTGCTTTAAAGGTTCTATGCTGCATTTTCCCCTGCAAAAATGTAAAATATACCAGTTTGCATTTTTGTTTGCTTTTCTAAACAGAGAGAAGCAAGACAGGGGAAGATTTGTGGCTTCAGTCTACAAATCTTATTTAATATACTGTAACTTATACTTATGACTGACAGCCAAAATGTCAAAAAATGGCAACTTTTAAAAAGAAAAACATGGCAAGTGTGAAAAATATATTCTTGGGGGTTCAGTTTATGGCACATCAGGACATTGGGGGTGTTGTTTGTCTAATCTGATGAACTTTGATCCAGATTTATAAAAGTTATTTTATATAACACTGCTGATCACTGACTAACAGAGACAATAGATAATTGCTTGCCTGACAGGCCATAATTTTGGGGCACTTTATAGGGGTGGTTACTCCGAAGGGAGGCAGGAACATTGCAGAGAATCTCCACTCTTTAGCACTCTCATCTGTCTTCTGCATTCACAAAGAATTTACCCCAAGAGATAAAATACAGCAAAAGTATATCTTAAATAAGGAAAAGAAGTGTGAAGAAGATAGAGTGTGAGATAAGAAAATGTGCAGCGTTTTTGCTGAGCAACAGCAGTGTGTTTGCTTCTCACTGGCACAGAGAGACTTTTCACCTCTGACACAAGGTTCATAAATCAAACACGGTCTGCTTTACCTCATCCACCTGAAGTGTATGTGTGTGTGTGTTTGTGTGTATCTGTCCTATAATATCTGCTCTTTCTGCAAGTCTTTGCTTCCAGAGAAGTTGAGCTTTATTATACATAATGATAGAGTGTGGGTATAGTGTTTCAAGCATTCAAGTGTTTTGTGTTATTATCGCTTGAAGACGAATGGGCAATAATGGTTTTGTGTGTGTGTGTTCGTTTGTCTGTAGCATTAGCAAACTCGTTAATCACTGCACAGATTTTATTGAAACTCTGAGAAAGTAATCACTGATGTACATCTACACCTGAGTAACTTTTGGAGTCAAATCTATCAAGATGGCCACCACATGTAAGCAACCTTATCAGACAAAAAAAGGTCAATCTCAGTCAGTTTTACAGATATTGAGCTAAGGTTTGATGTGGTAGTAGCTGAGATTCATCTTCAACAGTCTCTGAGCATGACATCTTGCTACACTGCATGAGATTGTGCATATTGTTATTTTTAAGGTTTGACCAGAATGATTACAACGTCACTATTTCTTAATAACAAGATCTTTAAAACTGGCATGACAGGCGGTGGGCAATACGCCTTCCTTTTAAGGAATGCTAGCTCTTTTGATTAAAAGTGTATGACTTTGTGTGTGTATTTTTATACAGTATAAGTATCTATGACTGATATGGAGCTTCACGGTTCTCCTCATGAGTCAATGAAATCCTTTGGCTGCTGTAAATCTGTTGGTTTTTTTCATTTCAGCTAAAAGTCATCGTTATGTAATACATACGGAAGATTCATGCAGCCTAGAAAATTCAGTCACTGCAAGAAAAACAAGTATTTGCACAGCTGTACATAGTTTCTTTCATTGTGGGAAAGAAAAGATGAGCTGTCTGCACCACCTACATCATTAATTTTTAATCATTAATACAATGCTGTTACCAAGAACGATTCATGCTGTAAGAAACAGAAGCAGATTTTTTTAATTATTTATTTTTTGATTGTACACCACATCATGAGCAGCATGTGTAACAGGCTGTGTTAAAACACTGAGGATATTAATAGAAAAACACTTGTTTCGTTTTCAAAACGCAGCTTGGACTGCAGAAAAAACTCTACTTTTTTATTTCACCGTTCACTGGGGCTTTTTTGATTTGTTGTGTACTCCAAACAAGAAGAAAAATAGAACAATACTCCATTCATGATAGAGTTGATTTAGTGTGAATAGTAGGTTGCGAATAAGCAAAAACTATTGTGTTTGTTCTGTGAAAGCAGCAGAATAATAGAAATGCAGCTCTACTGAAAAAAAAGCAAAATAAATCCTGAGGTGGTGGAAAGATTTGTTCTCCACAGGTAAACCTTGTCTCTGCTTCTTTTCCTGAAATATGGATCCACCTTGGAGCTCCGAGTGGCTCTGAGGAGGAACATGAAGTAATTCTCCATTTTTGATTTCCTTCAAGATGGTGAGAGTTTATATTTCAATTTCTCTCCTGAATGTATAATTGAATCTGCATTTAGTGATTATGCTACATGATCCAGGGGCCTGTATGGGAATCACTGAGTGTGTTTCTCTAAGGCTCAGAAAGTGGAGATTTAATGTGAAACATCTCATCCACAAGCAACTCGCTCAAGTTCAATTCCCTTTTGACTTGGTGGTTTCCACATTTGCTTCTTTACTCTTTATCACCCATTGCTAAAAGGCGAAGGTAGACAATAATGTTTTTATATGTGTATGTGAGAGTGTTTGTTAACAAAATATCTCATGAACCACTGGATGAATTTAAATGAAACTTTCAGAAAATATTCATTGGATGTAAATTTACAACTGATTAACTTTTGAAGTCAACCCAATTCAATATGGCTGCTATAATTCAGTCAATTTTACAGCTATTGTGCTAAAACCTGGTGTGGTTGTCGCCGAGGAACGCTCACAACACAAACTCTACATGATACTCAATATACTGAAACTTTTAGAAAGCAATAACTGGATGGACATTGAAAACTGATTAACTTTTGAAGTCAGTTTAATATAAAACAGCTGCCACAGCTAATCAACATTAGCAAACACAAAAATGTCTCTAACTCAGTCAACTTTGTAGATATTGAGCAAAAGTTTGATTTCATAGCAGCTGAGAGTCAATAACACTTTTTGTGCATAACATTATTTTCAAGGTTTGACCAAAAGAGCTATATCCCAGTCCCCTCCCATCATAAGATGATCTTAGTTTAAAACTCAGGCATGAAAAACTGTGGGTGATATGCATTCCTTCAAGGAATGCAAGGCCTTTAGTTATGTTTTGCATTTATTAATTTCAAATCCCAGTTTTGCGTGCTAGTGGCATTGACAGTCTCCAACAATGCTTTTTCTCACCAAAAACCCATTTTACTTGTTAGTTTGCTGGCTGGGACATTCTCCTCCCCATTTGTCAGACACTCATATAATCTTTCATGTCTGCGTTCACTTAGAGAAAATATGTCATAATCTCCTGGGCCCAGAGGTGAGGCTGACTGAGGAAATAAGATTATGGTTGTTTTTACAGTCTTGTTTAAGTGTGTATGGGGTCAGAGATTTGAGATGGATTTCTGTCAGCATATGTGCAGGCCACTGACACACATTTACACACACAAACACAAACTCGCAAAGAGTTAGCTGACAGGAGTAAAAGTTAAGGCCACCAGGTTGAGTACCCTTTGTTGGCCTCCCTCCCTCAAAACCTCACATCATTTCAACCATGCACACACACACATTTTTAGCAAGTGCCGCAACATGTCCTTCAAGCTGAAAAATGGGCATGTCATGAAAAATAAAAAACCTGCCATGAAAGGTGGGTGATCGGGCCTGTGTGTGTGTTCATTTCTTTTTACTGTTAGCAAAATATTTAATCAACCACTGGCAGATTTTAATAAAAAAAACTCAGAATGTAATCATTGGGTGTTCTGTTGCAACTGATATTATTTCAGAGTCAACCCAATTCAAGATGGTCGCCACATTAGCAAACACAAAAATGGCTTTAACTCAGTCAGTTTTGCCGATATTGATCTAAAATAGGATTTGGTAGTAGCTGAGAGTGACTCCCAACATATAGTTAGAGCGCTAACAGACTGCACAAAATTGCCTGAGATTCCCCAAAATTTATATTCAAGATTTGACCAAAACGGTTAGAACTCCATCAATATATGATTTTATTAGTTTAAAACTTTGACATGAAAGGTGGCGGGTGATATACATACCTTTAAGGAATGCTAGGCCCTTAGTTTTCCCTTAGTATAAATTTCTACTTTGTTACACAACCAGAACTATTAATATACTTCAGATGTTTAAGTTTCATACAAATTAACCTCACAATTATCATGAAAGAACAGTTTAGCTAAAACAACCACAACTAGTTCTGGACTCTGCAGTGATCTTATGCTGTGTTTACTTCTGCAAAAAGTTGGGCGTTTATGATGAGGGTATGAGGCAACATTTTGTTCTAAAAGCTCATTTTGTCACAATAATCAAAGGACCACACATTAAACTGAAACATAGGCACAAAATACTTCCCACCTCTACTACATCCAATATCAAATGCACAGTCAGAGAAATTCTTGCTTTGATTTGCTTGTCTGACAGCATGCAGCTAACTTTGATTTTGGTCTGGATGCTTGACTGCTTTGTAAAAAATATTTTGCCTGGCAGCTATGGTGGCATACACTTACAGGGCTTTGTTTCTTCTTTTATTGGTAATACACTAGTAGCATAGTTAGCATGCTTGGTTGAATACTCTCTTGACATATCAAACATGATTTAGATGTAAGATTTAGTGGCCATTTACACAAAGCTGTTTTTCAGTTAAACTGTAACATTTGTCTTGCAGTTCGGATGTCCGTTTACACGACAACAGCAGTCGGCTTTTCTGACACTGAAACTTTTTGAAGCCATGTCTCAGAGTGGAACTTTTTGGACCCCCCATTTGCATTTAAAAGGAAGCCACAATGTGTGAAATCACACATGCACACCTCAGGCGGCTGCAGTCAATAGCTGTTCTGCCCATGCAGGAGTACATCAACAACAATAATAATGGCAGCAAGCAGAGTGATGTTTATGTTACAATGTAAACGTGTAAACTTTTTTCCAATCAACATCTGAAAATCTTTAACATTTCCAGATTAGCCTTGTGTAAACAGAGCCTCAGGTTAAAAAGCAGCACTCGGATTGTCTATTTTTTCTTCTTTTCTAGCTGCCTTGAGAGCTAATTTCCATGTGTGAGGTGAAATTTTTTCAGTCTGTTAATGTTCCTTTTTGTTAGGTATTTAGCATTAGTCTGGTTTTGTCAGCAGATGATGAAATATATGAAAGGATATCCCATGTCACAGTGGAAAATTATTTTGATTGATATGGTTCTTCGGGGTAAGGGGAAACACTAAATAGGATTCAGCCAAATGTTACTAATCATGCAAATAAAACGTCAGGCCTGTTTTAGTCCAAAACATAGACAGCACCCTAAGCTGGGAGCAGGAAAAAAGGCAGTAATGACTGTTTTCATTTATGTCCTGATTCATCATTGAGCCATTAGTCTTTAATTAGTTATTTTAAGTTGTTTTGTTTTTATTTGATAGCTTTGGGGACCGAATGTAGATCATCCAACGGCCTTTTCTGGCCCACGGTCCTCAATTTGCCCATGTGTCATGTAAGGGGATTAAAAGAATTTTGCAGCCAGTCTCAAAATCCCATCTGAGAATCTTTGTATTGATTGTCATTTAATGATTGAAGCATAGAAAAACTCATTAGGCTTATGTTGTGATGACAATCTAGAGTAAATTAACTTTTTTTTTCCTAACATGCTAAATAATTTGCACAATGAGAGACAGATGGGAAAATAAGTTGGGATGGTGTAGGGACATTTGTCACTGAAGTGATGCGACCATACTTGGTAGCAGAAAACTACAGATTTAGGAATAGTATGCAGTCATGTTTACATTGAAGACCATCTGGTGTGCTTGGCCCGTTTAAACAAATGAAAAAAGTAGCTTGTCGTGGAATTACAAACTAAACCTGCAGCTGCCAGAATGATGGATGAACTTTACTGCTTCACAGATTTTCCTGTGAGCTTCCTGAAAGTGTAGCAGTCAGAGACTCACTATTGGTTTACGTGTCATTTGGCTTATTTTTGAATGACTTATTACTGATAAGTGTGCATGCACTTATTAGTATCTTTACTGCAAAACTGTGAGAACAAAACACATTCTTTTAAAGTCAATAAGAAAAATGAAATGATGATTTCTGCAATTTCTTGCATGTACTATTCTTTGTTTTACCTTCAGTATCTGGATTTACTGAAAGCTTTCAGCCCAGCCCCTAATGAAAACCTGATCACATGGTGAAACAATTAAGATCCAAGATACATTAAAAAATGTCTGAGCCATAAATTCTAAAACTTAAGAGACCCAGAGATAACCTGATTTATGCATGCACGTGCAGTTGCGTCACGCTTTTTAATGTAAGTAACAGAATGCAGACGGCAGTCATTTAAAACCAAATCATCTGACTTGTTGCATCATTCTCATGCAGTGATTTGTGGTGGATCCTTTCCTCTCAGCTCGCCACACGCCACCAACTGGTCCTGTGGGAGAGAACTGAAAGAGCTTTCTGTGCTATTCAGCGGTTTAACTCTAAATCATCTCCGGGGCATTAGCACAAGCCTTCACCTTCACCTACTTCTGCTCGCCTTCCCACATGTAAACACATGCTCAGTACAGGTGCATTTGTGGCAAACACTCCAATATCACCCAGGGACCTGGTGATGGATAACATCTCTGTATATTCAAGGCACAGAGCAGAAGTACTGCTAGCCACATAAAAATTAATCATGGGGTAAATAGTGTTGTCATATAAAATGCATATATAAAACAGTATGCAAGCAGGATATTAAGCTACAAAGCCTTTTTTTTAATTTCAGGAAAATTTCTTTTTTAAATAAACGTCTCTTAACATCGATTATTTGTATTTGCCCCATTGATGCACCTATTTATCTATGATTGATGACTGTTCTCAGAGAAGCAGCAGGTGGGGCTGTCAGTTCTTTGTTTGTTTGTTTGTTTGTTTTGCCCCCAGTTACAATTTGCAAGATCCTTACAGGTTGACTCTTTTTATGAAAGTTGTTGGGCTTGACACAGCCTCAGGGGGTGACAGAGATAGACAAATTGTATTTTGAGTAAAAAGTAAAACTGCCATACTACATGTAGGCTGTTGATCTAATCCATGTGTTTGACACTCTTAGATTTCCATTCAACCATCAAATACAACTTTTATGATGCCATATTTGGATAAACAATGACATTTTTTTTGTTTTATATCAAGTAAATGCCTCTAAAATATTGATCGAAAAAATAAATCAAGACCCACAGTGTTATATAACAGTGCAATTAGATTGTTCTGTTGAACTCACGTAGTACTCTGGCTTCAGATTATGAATTTCTTTTTAAATTTTTTTATAATTTTAATAGGACCCTGCAAAATCCTGAAGTACCACTTTTATTTTTTTAAAACTATT